>UXSR01005785.1:0-14487 GCA_900604375.1 Mesocestoides corti
GTCGCTCGTTCGATTTTCCAGCTTACCTGACTGAAATAGATGAGGGATGGTGGCGTGTTGAAGCGAGTGACAGCATCTGTAAAGTGCGATTTCGTCATTTGTATTGAAAAATTGAAATCGCCATGTTTGGATGTTTTTACTTGTTTTCCTACACACCTCACTCCCCTCAATGTCGTTGCATCTCAATTATCCCCAAGTGCAAAAATACCGAAGAGTGTGTTGCTATCTCGTCAGCTAATGCCCTCTTGATTGATTTTTTCATTGCGCCACATTTCATGTGGTATTGTTGTGGAGCATGGTGTTTTTTGTAGCTACTTGTAATTCCACCTTCGAATGCATGCTTGGCACCTGCATTTACCCAGCATATCCTGGAGCTGATGACACCAGGTATTCGACATAGGCTGCATAAATTCCCCTTCTATTTTGTCACCGCATCCTGTATAAATAATTTTAACTGTAGGCATCAAGTGATAACAGCCAGCTGGGGTCCGGCGGTGCGGACAATTTGGTGGTGCTGTGGGATGTCGTCTCGGGTCAGGCGTTGCGGCGATGGCGCAAGCACGTTGGTCGGGTAAACGCCGTCAAGTTCGCAGGACCCTCGAATGACGAGGGTGAGGTTCCCCTGGCGTCCAGTCTTCTTCTCTCCGTAGGTGTTGATGGCATGCTGCTCGCCTGGGATGCGAGATCTAGAACACCGTATCCCATTCAAGTTAGTCACTTGGCTTTTAGACCTGTTTGTTGTTACTATAACCCACATACACTGGCTTCAATTTGTTTATTAATTCAGAGTTTGCCTAGGAATTTGCCTTGCTGACCTCAAAGGTATGCCTCCAGTTAAACAGATATCTCCAGATTACGCGCTGGCTACCTAAATTTGAATCTGATTCTCCGTACCTACCGATAAACCTCGGTCATCCTGTCGTTGTGGTTTGATAATTTTTAAATCGTCGAGGTGGTCCTGCTACCCAACCCGCTTTACGGAAGCGTGTTAACGGACCCAATTGTCGAGGTGTGCACTTAGACTCACTAGCCCACATCAACGCGTGTGGTGACGATAATACCAGTTTAGTAATTCTTTATTCCCTTAGTCAAACGCACCGAGGTTGAGTACTTGAAAACCGAAACGCAACCTGGAAACACAAACCATATGCTTATTCCTAACCTGTAAACAAAGATTACAGACACGCAAATTAGAAAGTAGCACGCAGATAACTTGGCAGATAATGACAACATGGCAAACATTACACCTTGATGAATTTTAATCTGCTGGAAGCTCTCCAGGCTGTGTATTTTTTACGTGGCATCTTCACGTGCTTCTGGCGAAATACACCGGGAATTGGAGTGTGGAGGTTAACATTAGGACCTTTGTCGGCAAACTTTTTGTGGTTGTTTGTGGGTAATTGCACCTTTTAAACTTGTGTTTTTTAGACCATGCACGAAGCAAAGGATAGCGTCAACTGTCTCGCAGTACGTCGATGGCAAATAATCACTGGATCTGTTGACCGATGTGTTCGCATTTACGACATTCGTAAAGGTAGTAAATCACTAGCTTTTTTGTCTGCACCAAATGCACACATTTGGTGCACCCTATGACTAGTAGCACAATCAACCTCTGCAACCCCCGGTTAACAATGTTTGTAGAAAGGGGGTTAGATTAAGGTGATGTTGGTCGCCTTCATGCCCATACCCACTTATATTTTTATAAAAAAAAACATATTTTTCATCGCAAAACTCTCAGCTTTGACCTTGGTGACTTAGTCATATCAATAATGTTAAGTGCTGTAATATCGATAAATAGGTAGAATTTTTGATAAGTACGGGTTGGTAAGAAAGCAACCTAACTTACTACAGATAAAGTAGAATTATCAATTTCATGGATTTTGACATTTAAGAGATGTCACTTTTGTCTTTCTTTAGGGCAAATTGTGAATACTTTTGCTTGCATCCGCTAGGCTAGGGTCTGTTTTAATACAGGCACAAAAAATTTTGATTTTTAATTCCGTAAAAGCAAGGGAGCTACTGGTGCTCGCAAGGGTACGTGCAGCAAATGATGCTGATAACTTCATACGACGCGTGTCAGAATTGATTTGAGAATTTCATTCTTGGCGATTTTCCATTCAAAGATAACCCACAGTCTGCTCGACTTGTTGAAGTTGGTTATAACCCAATCAAAACCGAAAATTGTAAATGTGAGAGATTGTGAAATCTTGTTAGAGCATCAATCATCAAAATAGTACGTACTTTAAACTTCGTTGAACTTCTTATGAAGCTCTGCATTTTTTGGTTCTGCGCGAGGACCTTCATTTGACACGGTGAATTAGTTTTGGGTAGTAAAAGAAGTATATCGTTTCCATAAACAAAGACCCGAAATTCCCATAGTCAAAAAGTGTGGTGAAGCACCAACAATCAAATCGAGGGTCGGATTGTATCGGTGAAAGGTCATTTTGCTAGTCTTGTGGGAGTACATACGTGTTGCGTATTTTGGGTTGCTTCCAAGGAGCCAAGTGATCAATTAAGGTGCTTGTTGCCAACAGCCAACGAAGTAATCAAGGAGAAATGACCAGAACTGGCAATCTGCTGGGGATTTCTGTAGCGCCACGGTTTCACGCATCTTTAGTAACACGTGAAGCTTGTTTGAGAAGCAGTATCGTATTCTCCATTTACCCCTCGTCTCGCACCACCGCCTTCGCACAACTCTGGGTGGCAATGCTGACCTGAAACCTCACTTGGCTTAGTTTTGCTGTTGGAGATCAGGTTTCAGGCAAGCTAAAACTACAAAGGTGGTAAAAAGTGGCAAAGTGTCTTCGAATTGAACTAAAATGTTATTGTTAGAAGGTCACTTTTCTTTTAATAACAATTGCTTAGTGTTTTATAGCACAAAGCCTATAGTTGAAGGAGCTACGCATGCTTATTCGCTACTGCCTTAGCTTTATTTATCTCCTTTAGGTGAAATGACGCAAGATTACATCGGATATCCAGTCACTTCTGTTGGTCTCTCGTTTGATGGGCAGTGTTTGCTCGTAGCTTCTCAAGACTCCATAGTGAGACTCTTTGATTACACAAACGGTGAACTGCTTAACAAGTACTCTGGTCATGCGAACAAGGACTTCAGGTAACGTCAAGGTCTCGCCAATTATGTAATTTTGTCAACGAAACTAACGAGCACCCACAGAATTCTCACTTTATCTTGAATGACGCATGGCAAACCACTAGCTAAAATCAATAGGACCGAATCTCGAGAGAGGCGAGCTTGCACTTTCGATCAATTTTATAATATCCCCTTGCGACCCCCATAATTTACCAAATGTCAGTTCAAGGTCAAGCCGAAACCCCTCAGTCCTAATACGTAATTACACAGATCAACTCATTTCCTTGTGTTCTAGGGACCTATCTTTTGGATCGCATGGCAAGCTGAAATAGATTGTCCTTTTAAAGGTCCAAATGTGAAACATCACTAGTGCCATCGTGTATCTCCCTTTCGTAATGACAAGATGGATGTGTCAATCGGAAGTGCGCTCACGCGTAAAATTCATGACCTTAACTTATTAAAATACGTAAGTTGTTAAGAAAGCTGGATCTGTGCAAACGTTCAGCTCAAACGAAGGCCGTGTTTAAGCCTAGGATCGCACTACACAACTTCTGAAAAATAAATGCCGCTTTTACAGGATCGACTGTTGCCTCATGAACGACGACGCTCAAATAGCAAGTGGTTCCGAAGAAGGTGATCGGGTACTTATGTGGGACGTTCTGGTGGGAGGGCCTCCAAGTGGATATCTTGATCATTCAATTGGTTCACCTGCCTGGTCATCTGAAATCGGCGAAATAGCGGACAAGGCAAATTCCATCCCGTTTATTCACTCACTCTCTCCACATCCTACCAACAACTCTCTCCTTTCTGCTGGCGCCGACTTCGTTTGGCTATGGGGTGTCGAAGAAAACAAAGACTAATTTGAAAACTTTTAACCCTCCGTGTAAATAAAGTTTTGATGTTCAAAAGTTACAGTGGTTTCATTGATTGATGCGTTGGTGCAGTTGTACAGCCTTATCGTGCGAATGAAAATAGACACAGACAACATCAATAAATCGTCATGATAACAAAATATTGTCTCAAAAGTTACTTGAGAATAAAACTGAGAAAGACTGCACGGACAAAATGACTGCTTCCAATTAAATGTACTACTTCAATAACATTGGCAGAATTGCGCATGCGGCGACAAAGGAATGTACAACAAATAATGTTCATGACGAAATTACGAACTCCTCCTATGCTTGAAGATCACAAAGAATTTAGTCAGTGGTGCCGAATATTTGAGTCACTTTGTGCTTGGGGTCGTCGAATGAATCGTTTGTTTGGATACCCATCACCATGACAAGACCATACGTGAAAATTCCAAGGAGAAGGAAGGTAACAAGTAGGCTTGAAAGAATTTCGGAACTGAGGAACCCAATGCAATCAGTAGCCTCCGTAAAGATACCATCTGATATACCGAAGGGTTGAACCTGTTAAAACAGAAAGACCCGCAGAAAATATAACACGAGGAAACTATAATCATAAGAAAGCAAAAAAGGCTTACATACCTGCAGACCTGTGAAAGAAAATTCAACACGAGGAGTCGAATTTAAAGCAACTATTTGTGCCATGTTAGAACACTTGAAGCCCATGGAAATAGGTGACTGTGGCCACTCCATTGCAAGCTTATACGTAGTAGCATTATACATAGCTTTTGATGAATCTAGACCCCAGTATCCATTTTGATAAGAAGCAAATTGGAACCTAGAAACGTGATTCACAATGTTAGAACATACGAAAAATCGACGGCTGGAAGAACCACAGAGGAAGTATTCGCACTGAAACTGAGACTTGACATGTTGCCATTGCCACAATTGCCGCCAGTAAGTACCGGCTTTATCGTGAAGTTAACACTTGGGTTATCTGCTATAATTACATCAATTCTCCGGGCAAAGAAGGCGAGACATCCACTCACGTTGAAATATATATAGTTCTCGGAGTCTACATTAGGTGTTTCAGCTCTATGAGATATTAGACGAAGTCTACTTTCTTACTTTACAATCAAAAAGTAGTCAGAAGTCAGGGAAAGTAACAACATCACATAAATAGTCACAAACATTTTCGAACGTCTCACTTAATTTTGGCGCCTATGATCCAATTGGTTGCAAGATCATACTGCTGTGACCACTTTAAGCAAAGTCAGGCATTAAATAACTGAACCATTAGTAATTGCACCTTTTATTTCTTTAGATACCAAAAATGCATAAACAAAATATTTCTTGTTTTATGACGCCATATTTTAGTAAAAAAATCTTTAAATGTGAAACGAATAGTTGTGTGTAGCAATCAGCGAAAGTTTGGGATTTAAATTTGTGCCGGTTGATTTGTGTAATGATTCATTCCTATCTTTTATTTGCTGCTATTGCCAATCGATTATCACTTCTACACGTGCCCATGCACTTGGATGGTTTAGCTCAAACAATTGGCCGCACCTTCCCTCCTCTCCCTTGAGTCATGAGTTGCAACGGGCTGATGGCGATCTGGGCTGCAATGTGATCAAAGCAGGCACTACAAAGCAAACGTCATTTGAAAAAAATGATTTTTTGGCACTTGAGTCCAAATAACAGCCATTCTTCTAATTCTAACACACAAAAATGCAAATTTCTTACTTTTGCAACCAAACAACTCTGCTTTAATTATGCAGATCGCAATAAATAATTTCCTCTTTTTCTTAGAGTTTCTGTTGATTTTATTTACTGATGCTAAATCTTATTTTAGGGCATTGCCTTAACCATCGTCTGAGCACTACGTCCGGTGGAACCAAAGTAAAATCACGCCAGAAAATTAATACCTTGTTGTGCTTTATGCTAAACTAACATCGAAGTAACCCCCGCTCTTCCGGTTGACTACGTATGAAGTGTGCATCCTGATTAACGCACGTCTGTCAGGCCTACTTTTCGTCCTCCTGTTCCTTACCAACAACTTACCTTCCGGAAGGCATGCCCGTGATTATAAGGGTAACTTTCACCCTCCGTACGGCCATTCTTTTCTAATTTTCCCCTTATTCTTCTTCTTCTAAAGATCTGTTTCCCTGAATTTGTACGCAATAGTCTATAGTACACCTTATGTCTTCTACCAGTTATTCATTGAATGCCAGGTGGTCAACCCTGAATGTATGTTTATCTGTGAGGGAAGGAATTATATTTTCCTACGCATTTAGGTCTCCCTACGTGGACATGTTACATATACTAGTTTTTTGGGGCTCTTGGGATATGCACTCATAGCCACCGATGAAATAACCGCAAATGCTTTCAGACTACTCATCGGAAACATGCTTTACTTGAGACACATGTGATGATAACCAGAACCAGATTTAACTTACCGAAATAATCGTAACACGATATATTTCCAAATTTAAATTTTTCCGCACAACTTTTTGGAGAATGGACTTACGCAGAAAATGTACCCTTTATATTACCTTTTCCTAAAAACCACATCCCTCCTTTCTCAGCAGCTCTTTGTTTTAGTTTTACCATTATATACGCATGTAGTTCAAAATATTTACCAGTATGTTCTTAAACTGAAATCAGTTTCGCGATCGAAAGAAACCTTTAAACTTATCATAACTACTACATAAATACTCCAGTTTTCTGTAATTTTATAGACTTAAATACCAGTAAAATCAATTTTGAGGTCTAATGCAAATTGTACGCACACTTTTGTTAACTTGCATTAGATACATGCCTACGATTTTACATCATTCATCGATTCATTGTTCATTTGGACTACTCGTTACAGGAATCGTTACAATGAAATTTGAATTTCGGTCTCAGGCACAACCACACATATTTATCAGCGTAAAAAATTGCTAGTAGTCATATATTTAGCATTGTTATACATTTGTTTAACTGATTCGCAAATATCTACATCCCAATCAGTTAAATTGAACAAATGGATTGACTACATTTTATTGATGGAAAGCGTCTCAAATGATATTATGAAAAGGTTTTTTTGTTTTTTAAATTAATTCAATTAAATTAATGGAACATAGTCCTTTACAAATCCAAAATCGTGATAATGTTAAGAGTATATAGTCAGAATCCTGCAGTATTTAAAGCTCTAGCAAACACACCTTTTTCCTTTCAGTTAAATCTCTGCATAGGTACTAGAAAAGCGCCCTACTCGTGTTTACATATGCATGCATACCAATTTTACACTTGACAGAAGATCAGTGTAGAAGTAAGTAGGGTGGCATCAATCCTTTGTCTTAAACAATTTCAAGAGCCAAACTTATGGTCATGAGTAAAGAGCTCTGACTGTGTCGGAGAGAAGACCGAGTTCCACGTCCACTTTGCTAGTTTATGTACACATTGGCCTGACAGTAAATAATATACGGCACAGTAACGGTCAAATATGCGATCAGAATCAATCTGTGAGCCATGGACACGGTAAACTCAAGTGTCGCAAAAATAGACGTGGTATATTCATACACAAAATTCATAAGAGTACGTGGAATAATGACTTTATCTACCGTGTAGTAATCTGTTTTATCCCACTTTATTAGAGAGATGGAGGACGTAGATCTATTTCACTTCAAATTATGCTATGATTCTGTAAAGGGCGGTTATGGAATTCTCTGTGGAGAGCCCTTTTATCATGTAGTGCTAAATCCAGGAATGTCCACCTGTTTTGGTAATTGATTCCCCTCCTAAAATTCAATGCAATCCTTTTGAGAAAAAAGGTGGCTTTCATTGTTGTGCATCTAAGCTCTGCTAGTGTCTGGGATCGAAAATGCAGCTTACGGATTCCTTTAATTGACCTCAAGGAACCTGCTCCTTTCTCGACTAATTTCGTCCATTGCATTAAGCTTTTAATCGTGAGGTATGCACGTGCCTGCCAGGTTGATGAGCGATCGCCTTTTGGTTCGCATCACTGTGCGTCCACCTTTTTTGCCTCGGCTTCTGTTGGTGGCAACAAATACGGGTTGTAGAGCAGCTGCCTTCTACACAGATGCAGAGCATTCAATCATATAAACGATGTACAACGTAAGAACCAGAGCTTGAAGGACCGGAACAACCTAGTGTGGCGAATAAACATTTCCCAGCAGGTACACTTTAAGACGATACTGCACCTTGCGTATGTAGTAACAATGGAAGCGTGATGCCTTTAATTCGGATAGAAGTCTTCACTCCCGTTAGAAACTTCAAAGTTTACGGAGTTATGCCACCATTATAGCTTATTAAATTGACGTGACAATTAATGCTTCCAACCCACCTTACCCCATCATAGCAAGTCCAGTAAAGAAATGCTATTCCAAAAATTGAGCCCTATAAAGCGAGGAACACTGTGCTCCTAGTCTGTAATAGGTAAGCAAACTTGCTCTGGGACTTCAACGTTAACGCCATCACATCACGAGCCTGTGATGGCCTGACTTAAATTCTTAAGAGACTGCAGACTCTGTGGCTAACTTTTAACTTTCTGATATTTATTGCACAAAATAATTTATCTAAGCAGAGAAGTCTACTTTGGTTACATAGAGTCCCAGAGTCCAACTAGTTGAGCGCATACATATCCTATTCAAGCCCTGAATTGATTCCAATATACCCAACCCAAGTTGTAATTATCCACCGGTATGGTTATTAAATATTGAGTCAGACGGAAGCTAACGCAAAATCTACTTTACAGTTGACTTAGAATCCTGGGTGACATCTCGAACAAAAAAGAACCGGATTACCGTATCCGCCGCGTTACAACTTGATGCTACAATAAACAAAAAGCCTTGATATCACCGACATGTAAGGTCGCAAATGCAATGGTCACATTTGCTAGTTAAGATCGTAAACAAACGAACCTTGCTTAATCAGCTCACTAGCATGCATACCGCACGCCTCAACTGGCTTAATAAATTAACCTGAAACACCACCACTTGTCTAGCTCGTGTTGTACATGAAACGGTGTTAGTGAATATTGTGGAAAATTACACCGTCATCTGACTTGTAAACAATCAGCTGGGGGCAGCCTATTTAATGCACTGTAACTTCTGGAAGGCTTTAAAAAGCGGAGACCTGCACATATAATCAAGATGACATTCAAAAACAGCAGACTACCATACACTTGCAGTTACACCAGACATAGCATTCAGTGTGTGACCCCTCAAAGTGAATACGCCACACTATCATACGCTGTGCTTCCTTACACATTGATTTGCAGACTGCGTAAAGAGAGCGCACACAGTATGTGTTAACGGTGCTCGAAAAGGAAAAGAAATTATTGACAATCCGAAACGATGAAACAAGTATGGGGAGTAATTTGTCGCGCTCTGGCAAAAAAGACTCATTTTCTTCACTGAACTACCCTTCTAGTAATTACTTAGTCTCACAATATTTACATAAAAAGGTAACACTGGGAGCGTTTCAGCAGAAGCACGTCTCAATATATTTGCCGACATCTGTGACTCCACTCTCTTCATCAGTCACCACCCAGTTAATTTTCTTTATTTGCACGTAATCGACAAACACGTCAACACGCACTCCTGGTGAATAAACTGCCCCATGGTGTATTATTGAACCAGGCAGTCATATAAGGGCACATTTATTCTGACATTAAGGGTTAAAAAATCGGAAAACATCCAAATGTTAAGTTTTAAAGAATCATTAAGCAGTCTCGATGTAGTTAATAAGGTCCCCAAATTTCAGGTCAGATAATGGAAATACTTTCTGTCCAACTTTGTCGCCATGTACCTTGAACTTCGAAATCACAATGTTCGCAAATGTTTTTGTATCCAATTTTGCTTAGAACAAGTGAACGTAAAAGGTAAAGGTATAAAAGTAAACAGTCACAGATTAATATACTTCAAAGAATTTGCGGAAACTCGTTTGAAATTTGTAGTGATTCGTGAATCGAACGAGCACCATTTAATTCATATCAACACAGATTTGCTTGCAAGGAAACCTTGCTTAGCATAAAATACATTGAAAAAATACTGACTTAAATGTACGCCTACCTCTAAAACACTGTCGCGTGTTGTTGATCAAAAAATAAGGATCTGGGTCGTCATCATTCGCTCCGCAGCCGTACTGATTACTAAGTACGCGCAAAACATCGTCAAACAATTCAGAGGCCTCTTTCATGGCAAGAATACGGCTGTTGGCAAACTCGATTGGATCAAATTGAACACTCCAACAAACTTTTACTGAAAATTGTTGATGCAAGCTTAAAAACTTAGTCAACACGAGTGAACTCACTCATGGTTAGATATATTAAGAGATATCATGGGATTTGGTTTCCTTTCAAATATGTACTCCACTCCGTAGCCGTCTAAAGGGAAAAAAGTATGTAACTGGAAGTAAATAAGGAGAAGCAGCGAACATTCGAGTCATTATCGATGATAATAGTAGCACCCGAGCCCTTGTTCAGGCAGAAATCGACAAAGCCGTCAGGGATAAATGACAACCCAAAATATCTCTGTAATTCTTTTCCAAATTCAACTCCGATGGTTGCAACAAGAAGGCTCGCCTTCGACCGAAGCTTTGCCTATAAATACGAAAGGTTTGTCAACCATAATGACACTACATACATAATCAGCTACATTGAACTGATGCCAATCATCATTTTCAACGTAGATCTCTGGTTCTTCGACACCATCTCCATATATAGCCTTAACTAAACATTTATGCAAAAAAATTTCCGCTACTTTCGCGACCCCCTTCATTAGGGCAAACACGCACTCTAATGGAAAGCGTATTACCATTCACACTTGTTTCAACAAATTCATTGCTAAGGTTTACCGAGATGTACTCCTTATCTTTTAACAAAACGTCTGCATAATGCGCAGGTACCGCAAGGCACGAAGGGGATATCATACCACACGACAAGTCTACAACCAAATTTGGTTACTTCTAACTGAAGTAATTAAACAAATAGAAGTTTGCGAAAGCACCACTTGCGCATGTTTCGTTTTAATGATTGCTGCCGGTGCATTAAAAAAACAATATTAGTGCCTTTTACGATCTATTTTATAGCAAACTTCCTTGGTATATAATTTAATTTTATTTGTAACACGACTTGTTTCTTTGACAAAATCATTAAATCTCATTATTTAACGCATGTCTTTCTCGTATCTGTCTTCCATTTGTATTGTTTAGAATTTATTGTCTTTAAAAGTGTTAAGAAGATTTCTGCGATTGTTCAGATAGACTTTTTTCCACATGCATTTTTGATTTGTGGTGTTTCGAAAATTTTAACATTTTACATACTTCTGCAATTTTTAAAACTCTGTCCGTAATATCTTTGTCCTGGCTAAATATGCTGGTAACTTAATCTCGCAAAGGCCCTATGGACTTCAAGCAGCAAGAAATATTAGAAGCTGTCAAGAGAAGTCAGAACTTTGCTTATTTATAGACTATAGTCTTGAAGCGATAATTAAAAATGGTCTGGTAATTTTTTTCCTTAAATACTAGCTCTACTTTTCACAAAGCAGGTGAGATAATGAATAATTGGAGGTGGAGGTCAATAAATGTATTCATACATAATATAGAAAGAGCAACTCATTGCATGATAAAAAGCTGAGATGGTATTAACACACCAAGTTTTATTGACGTTAAACAAGAGTTTTAATATTTTCGTGATAGTTGAGTCTCTTAAGCAGATATGTTCATAAGCCCTGGAAATTTTAAGCAAACCGAAGTTAGGTATGATTTTTCATTGTGTTCATTCTTTATCGTTGTACCAAAAATGAAAAAAATGTAATTTTATATAGGTAAGTACAAATCTACCAGTCAATTGTAGTGCCTTTTCTTTATATAATTTTTAGCAACCCAGTGGCAGTAGAGGAGAAAAAATTGTTGAACTATAGGGGTGTTTATTTACGGAGCATATGGTTTGGTCTTTGAGCATTTATTTCAAAAGATGTATTGTATTTCACTTACAAAAAATGTCACATGAGTTAAGTTTAATGAGTTATTCCGGAAAATTATGATGAGATGATTCATTACACTGAGTAAAAATAGCATTACTCTGACTCTTTGTGTGCGGATTTTACCGATTATTCGGATGCACTGAGGGGAATAATCGGGAAATCGTTTTTAAGTAATGGTGCACGTAGATGACAAGTTAAACCACTTCCGAACAAAAGGCAGATTTCTCGAAATCGACTCATCTGGTACTGTCGATGAAACCATTACATAACATGAAAATTGTTGGTTCACCATGCTTAATAGCTACACAAAATATAAAAATAATGCTGCTTATATGCACTCATCAAGGTCGTCTCATTCTTAAAGCATCTTCTTTTTCGAAAGCGTCCTCGTGCTTAGGGTTAGCAGGGATGTCCTGAAAGTGATCCTGTCTTCATGACAAGCAGTTACAAAAGAAGTCGGGCCTACGTACGCACGATGTTAGTCAAAAGCGAATTCCTTCATTTTTTATTTATCTCAGATTTGGCTTTTTGGTGGTTGTCTCCTTACTAAACAACATGCATGTTAACGTGTGAACCAGAGCATATCATTACAATAACAGACTTGAAGTACTTTTGTCATGCTTATTGGGGGGTTATGTGCTACTTTTCTTCTCCACACTGATTTTGAGAAGGCACTTTACAGTTAAAGACATAGGAAATTTTGGTCTATAGCATGTCATTATTCTACCTAATGCGTCCATTCTCACTCAGTTTCCATACAATTTATGCACTGCCTAATATTTACGCATCTTCAGCTTCCTTCTTGTTGGTTAACGCCTTTTTGTATACGTTATCCATGCTAATTTCTTTCACGACCACCCAAACGCTGTACGTGTGGGCAATCTCTCGAGCTCTAGGCTTCATTCTTTAATTCACCATTTTCTTTTTTGCCCTTGAGATTTGATTTGCATTCATCAGGGTAACTTAACTCTAATATTTAAAATGCCTCGTTAAAAATTTTAATAAATAATTTTATCGTCATTCCAACTTTTTGCTACCTAGAGTATTTAACGTAAACGCATACCTTAGAACGGTTTGGCCAATTTAGTGCTCGTTTGTTATTTTGTGCCACTACATTATTTTTATAATTTAACATTTACGATCTCCAAAGAAATGTTCGTATCAAGGTGTAGGAAGAACCCGTACAAACGACAACTTAAAGTGGTGTTATGATATCTAAATTTTGCCAATAAGTAAATAAAGCCACTTTGGATAGATGTGCTTTATTCGAAGAGTTCGAGGTCAGTTTCCTGGATTGAATTTTTTAGGATTACTCGCAGTTGACTTCTAAATTGGAGGTGTATAGGAGTCTGGTCAGTTATGTAGGGAATCTTTCCATCAATATCTCCCTGCTTTGCCACCTTAATTATTGTACCTTTTGCATCATTGCAAATCCATGAAGAAAGCAGAATACAGTTCTGTGCAGTTTTATAAGTAACCAATGAAGCACCCGCGAGAAAAATCAACCAATCACCCTTGAGATTGTAAGAAAAAGCAAATAGAATTTACTGTACTGCACTATTTTCCTGAATCAATCCTTTTTAACTTTGTGTAACAGTTAACCGAATGAATTGTGCTTGAAGATAATATATACATGGTGATTTGTTAGGCAAATGTGATTTTGGCTAAAACATTACTACAGCTAGTTTACAGTATGGTGGTAGCCGATATACACCGGCTTGCTTGAATGGAAGAGAGCACGATATTTGCAGCATTAAACACAAGCACTGGCGTCACTCTGCTGTTTGCGTTTGTGTGTGAAAAAAAATGCAATGCGTTAACGAATTTCTAGAATCACGGGCCTCTTAGGTAATAATTGTTGGCGGAGTTGACCGGTCCAGATGGTTTCGGCGCCTCATTTCCTCGTTAGCAGTGAGAGCAGAAATCGAGAAGATGCTGTTGCTGAGGTGGGGGATGTTCCTTTCAAGCACCGCGTGAGCACTGTCCGGTGGAGAGACCTCAAGTGACGCTCTTTCAGCCATCCTTGCCTCTTCCTCGTCGTCATCTGAGCCATCGTTATTTCCGCCTTTTTTCTCGGGTTTTTGTTCCTGTTGCTGTTGCAAACGGTCCACATCGGGAGTACTGACCAGCGACCCCGAAAAAGACGAGAAGATGGCGTAGGGTGGTGGAATGGGAACGTAGGTAAAGCTGTGTGGGCTGTCTACCCAAGGGCAAATGTTTCTCAACAAGCTGGCGATACTTTGAGCAGATGTTGCCGTCAGAAGCCACGGCGGGGGGACCAGAAAAGGCGCGTTATCAGGTTGCAGTCTAGGTCTTTTCCTTTCGAAGAAAGCCCAGGTATTGCTGTCTTGTAGTTTATAATTAGGTGTTTGTAGATGTGGGCCCGAGTTTGACTTCTGGTGATCTACCGAAAGCAAATGCAAGTGATAAAATAGTGTTAAATAAGCTCATAGCCTAGATCGAAAGCATAACAGATACTATGCATCCATTAGTATGTTTGTGCTCTATGCAATCTTCTCCTAGTCTTCTTTGATTAGATTAATACTTCAACCAGCTAAAT
>UXSR01005785.1:15101-30292 GCA_900604375.1 Mesocestoides corti
TCCCTCCCTAGGTACATTTGTCTGGCCACGGCCTTTCAATTTACGCTCCTTCAGTCCGAGTCTAACAGGTGAACAATATCAAATGGGTAGCTGAAGCTGAGGTGAGAGAACGGTGGGTAAATTGCAGCTCTGTTTGGACTCCGATTAGACCCTTCAGGCCCTCGCTGTAGTGGTGTGCATTTTGGAGGGAGGGCTTCCGAGTGATTGCAAAGTATTGCTAAACCAATGTGTCATACACACAACGATTTGTTGCAAGTGGCAAGTAAACTACAAACTCCACTACATTTTACCTCTGTAATAGGCTCAATGTAAACTCAAATAAATTATCTGATAATTTTCCCACATTCTAGTGGCTTTTCGATCCATTGACCGACCTTGCCGTTTGGTCTAAGCATCTCCATTCCGTAACCACTCACCTCTAGTGGTTTTATTATTAGCAGTCGACCAATCTGCCAGGTTATTTTATTATCTCTTGTTGGGCATTTGTAGATGAATGGCAGGCCGAGCAAATGTTGTATTAAGCGTCGACCATATGGCACCCTAACCCGTATAAACAACCACCTTTCCACTCACCGCCCTCTTTTCTAACACCGACTAACCGCGTTTCATTCCAAAATTCCAGTCCAGTAACGTCCACACGTAGCCTTCATATTCTCAACCTGTGAACACCGGAACTTAGGCAGCTACCTTCACGCCGTCGAACAATTATTGGATAAGCGACCTTTCGTCAACCGTAATGCTTCTACTCATAGGGCAAAAGCTACACTAGTGTAGGGAGATCAAAGTCCCTAACCGATGACGAAGGTAGCTCAATCCATCAATAAAAGACTTAGTGAACCCACTAGCTAGGAACATTGTGTTACTGTCTGAGTAAAAAGTCCTGAGAATACTTTAACAGAACTTAAACAGATATCCTCTGTAAATGCGAAATAGATGAGAGCATTTGAGTCAAATCTGACTGTGCCAATTCCCCGATTTCTGACCCACATAGCGCAGATTTTAGGCATCGGTAGTTTAGCGCAAAACTAGAATAAATCTGTCCACTTAGTCACATGCTGTCTAGCCATGCCGACCACTCAATACTCAATGCTCACCATATTGGACTAATGGAGACGAGAAGTGTCTGCTGGACGTTCGCGCGTCGGCTTTGAATCTCTTCTCCATCTCCTCGGCCTCAGAGTCAGAAGAATAGCAGTCAGGACTCTGGGTTGAATTCTTGAGCTTTTCCGTTAAGTTGTAGTAAAGGCTACAAGAGGGGCTATGAAGGCGCGTCCTGCCAAGGGGTCGCCTTTAGAACGAAAATACTTCAATGATAAATTTTTATCGTTTTAGTGTTGTTTACTTAAAAAAAGGGTCAGTGTCCGGGTCCAGCAACATCCTCCGAAGCATTTGGTGTAAATTATGGGGTCAGAAAGAACCAATGATGGGAAATGGGCTTTTATGTGAAATGAGGCAACGTTGTTATGTGTCGCAAGGCTTCTGGGATCTCAAAAATTCACGAGAACCGTATCCCAGTTCTACGCACCCCAGTTGTATGGACTCAGCAGCAAATTCTGCAGTTAAATTCCATCACATATGAATTTACTACGATTTATTTTTAAACTACTTACACTAGCTGCAAGATTCCGATGAATAAATAATTTCAAGAGTGAATAAACTTACTTCTTTTCCCTTCTTCCCCCACCAGTGTCCCGAAAGCCTTTTGCGAATGGATTGTGGTCAATTTTTAACTGAGTTATCTACAATATTGACAAAGTTAACGATTAGGAAATTGCGTTTTACCAGAGCGGCAGGTAGTTCTGCAAGTGACACGTGTTAGGATTAGTTTCAAGTCACAAAGTAATCGCTTTGAGTAACTCTGTGACCGAATCCTTCCGGTTATGCACACCACAAGGTCATGTGACTTAGATAATTTGGCCTAAAGAGATGTCATCCTCATGTGGCCATCTGCTCCTTATTACTACTGATCTAACATCTCTATATATTTGTCTAAAAGCCAACCATCTGAATTGAACGACGAAATTGGGGAAACTACAGGGCGATATTTACTCAAGGTTGAATGTTAATATATTAAGACATCGGTCGTGATTGTGTCATCATCGTCATTCTACGCTTGTCGACGCGCAGTAAATCCTTTACTTACAACTCAAAAACCCAAAGGCTCATATGAAACCTGGATTCTTCGGGTCATGGAATTTCAAACTGATGATTTGTGTGCCGGATGAAAAAGTCCCTGAAGTCGCGCGCCCTTATTTTCCAGAAATACTTCACTTATGATCTTCGCATGGTTTGAGTTGAAAAATCGTATAGCCATGTCGTATTATTCAAATTGTTTCGCCTGTTTGTGTAAAAATTCATTTGCTTAAGCAACTACCTCAATAAAAGTGCGCCTGCTCGCAAAACTTACAGTGGCCAAATTGCACAGGCATGTGACCCAAATTCATTGACTTGTAGTAAGTGTACGGACAAGTAGCTCATTGTTGTCCCTTGGACTTCATGGGACTGCCTGTCCCAAGGTAACACAGAATTAAAAGAGCAAAAAATTACCATTTCATTTTGATAGGCAGTAACCGCAACGAAGACAGTTTCTGGAAACGAGAATGAGTGAAAGGCGGAGTAAGGCAGCCGCATGACATCTTTCGCTTTGACCAGGTGAAATCGCGGCTGGTACTTATGCATTGAATTCAGAATAGTCTACAGATATAAATAAGTAGTTGTTGTTATGTACAAGTTTCACCAGATGCGATTATCTGTAAGCATCTTCAGGTTCATGTCAACGTCCTATGAAAGCCTAACGTTAGTGACACTACTGACACTATGCTAAATGCGCCTCACATATTACAGTGTGCAATTATTCCTTTTACAATGTTTGTCATTGTCTTATCTCACGAAGATTGCTTCGGTCTTTGCAGTTTGGTTCCAATAATACTTATTGTAAAAGTCCTGTTGGGTGCCCACAGCTTTATAGTGGCCTGTGAATAATGTAAACGACGGTAAACTGGTCTATTATTTGACAGGACACGGGCCTGTCGCCTAAATAATTGCTCCCACTGGGCGTATCCACCTCAAAAACGGGGGTTGACGTCTCTGACGCCTACTGTGGCGCCACATGCTAGCTTCCGCGGGACTGCACTCAGGGCAACACAATGCACGGGGCTCGCTTTCTTCTCAACTTTTTTCATGGTCTCTAATTTGCTTGCCACCGCTCTAGCGTGTGCGCACTGTAGTTATGTGGGCATTGTCACTTCTTGAGTCCAAAAGAGAACATTAACTTTTGCGTTAAACTCCTGTAATTAGAAGACGCGCGTAAAATGTGGCCCTGTCTTTAAATTCAGACGCGTAACATAACCTTTCGCTTACTTACAACACTCTTATAATCTTGTAGGTAATCGGGGTTATCAAAACCAATTCCTTTTATGAATTTGCTATTTCATAATTGCATGGACTTTAATTTTGCAAGATATCTCCAGCTTTAAATTTACCATCTTACACATTTTTTCCCGTCAGTTATTTTCCTATAAATGGTTTTCGAAAGAATTAGAAGCTCCAATATCTGCAAATTCATAATAAACATGTTTAGGCTCCCTCACCCCCTTTGCGCTTTTACTAGGCTGAATGACTTGTTGTGAATCGTGTTTATTCACACCCCCTAATCCGGTCGCTCCACCTCCGACACAGGGCTCCCCTTTTCGCAGCATGTCACCAGCAGCGCGGATCCCCAACTCCTCCCTCATTCACACGGATATTTATCTTGGATTAACCTCGCACCTAGGTCTCGATGTTAGCGCATGCATGACTCACACATCTGAGGTGTAAATACACACGCACAAACCCCACTCTTGAAACAACGACACCAACGTGGTTGGCTCTGAAGCCCCGATCTTCTTCATCGCAGATATCAGGGAACCGTAATAGGGCCAGAGTTATCTCAGTGACCTCGGCGTGGTTCAAGACCACACGCTGGGGCCCATAACAGACTCAATCAGAACCCGAGTATGACATTATGATTAGTCCAGGGACCCTCCAAAACACCACCGACTTTCTTACGTACCCATCATAATCTGGTCATATAGGGACTGCTCTAACTTTGAAGCATCATGCTCCCAAAATAAAAGCGTTCAAATTGTATTCGAAATTGGTATGATATTCAGCTACTTAATCGGTTTCTCCGATGCCGATTTGAAGAAAACAATATTTTTGCTTCATCCGAAATTTATGAATAAAACAAAAAATCAAGGTGGTGAGTGAACTAAGCTCCCCATACTCAAGAATCCGAGCGGTAGAAGGAGCGGTGTTTAAGTGTTGCTCAAGGTAAAGGAGAACCGAATGAAATGTTCTAATTAATTTATTTTTTTAGTTAAGTTCCGCTAGTTTTCCTCAATAATTGATGGGTTTATTCCCATGAAAACTGATTTAGTTTAAGTCAGTACAAAATTATAGTGATCAAACACGTCTTTATTCCTAAATACTACTTGCCGCAACCTATTGGGAGTGATGGAAATGAAATTCTGAAATCTAACTTTCAGAATTAATGAGATGTCAAAGGCACGACACAACGCCTTCAGAAGACGGCAAATGCTAAGAATGTGGGAAGGTGTGCCTTAAAAATCCACAATCGGCGTACCTTGCATGAAGATTCGGAGTGCTTTTAGGAATCTTCATGAACTTGCCCCCAGATATTCTATACCCAGCGTAGGATCGTCCACCACTTAAACACTTAGATTTTCGAGCTGAAGCATCAACTCACGAAAAGACAATTAAAGCTGGTCTTCCTTTCAGAACCAAACTACCTAGAGCGGACGAATCCGGCACTGTGGAGGCAGCTATTAAGGCAACCCACAAATTAGAAGCTCAACATCCATACCAATTAATTATTTGCTTACACACCATGCAAGTTTAGCCAGTCTTGTGGTTTTTTTTCCAAATGTAATCTGCAAACGCAATACCGAAAGCAAGCTCTTCGATTATTTAGATTTATGCTAGATGTATTTGTATGATGGTCAGCTCCTGTACAAGTTACATAGATTTCATATGGGATTGCTTTTTTTTACTAGGAAATTGGTACTTTTGGCCAGCGGTTTGTTCATCGCTCTCCCAAATGTATCTATTCTCATTCAGTTTGTATGCAACTGCTCCACTGCCGTTTAATTTCAACGTGACATCACTTTTGATTTGATTGTAAACTATTAACAGACGTACTACCAATTCACACTATTTCGGTAAAACTTGTCATTTTAAGAAACTGAGCCAGCCAACCGAATACAAAACATGTTTATGACATTGACCTAGATTTTTAATTCAGGATTACTTTCGATGTCTTGTAGACTACTCCATGGAGAGGAGGGTTTGATCCTCTGAATACAACATAATCTAAGTTGATTTCTGGAAGAAAACCGAGGGACGATAAATAGCAGAGAATGTTTTACACAAATCCGATTAACGTTATTTTTGCATACACACATCTTACTTGAACTTAAAGTTGTTCGGCCAACAGTTGCTGCTTCTGTTCTTTATGTGTGCTTAACAGGACCCTCATTTATGATCGGTCAATTTCGGACTACGTTGAAGTGAATGCGGTTATGCGACCGCACATCCAAAACCCAGAATGCGTTATGGCTTAAATCAGTAATATCGACAGTTTAATATCCTTCTCATAAATATATAAATAACACCAGAATTGCTTGCATTTTTTTGCTATGACCGACATGCTGCTAACATTACCGATTATGGGAAAAACATTTTTATACATATTGTAGTTTCCTTATTTGGATAAATCTGTCTGGTTTTCCAATAGATTAGCATTTGCATAGATCAGTAACAATCTATAAAAAAATCAATTAACTCACAAATCCGTGTTTATCGGAGATATTGTTGGTAAGTTTGAGCTTGTGGAAGGAAATGACCTTCTGCATCCACTGTTCGCCTGTAGACGGTGAGTCTGGATGAATGTACATTCGTTTAGGCATCTCGGGATCTGCCTTCCCAGCCACCATCCACTGGTTGTTGTGGAACTTGTAACGACAGTCATCGGCTGCAACCACCTCCAGTATCATTACGTACTTTGTTTGCTTCTCCAATCCCGACACCTTGACCTTAAACGGTGGAAACATTCGCCTGGACAAAAAGAGTGAATCATACGGGTTTCTTACTACATTTCGCGATTAGTATAAGGAAATCATAACAAGCAATTGCTGAGTGATTAGATGTGCTCTGACTTTATGGTCAAGTTGATTGATTTTGTTGGAATCTTAAGAACTGACGGTTGCCATGAGAAAGAACTGCAGTGTCTATCGTTTGTTTAGGTTTTGTGGTGTCAGATTTTCGTCTCTTTTTTGGATAATTTCAGAACCAGTCAAACTCCTAACGGATTTTCGTTCAGCCTGTAATGCTATCCCTCTGTCTCCTAAATTAATCCCTCGCCCCCTTTTCCCACTGCACCCCGGTTGACCCCTAGTCATGTTTACCTTAGAGGGCCACAGGGGAAACTTCATATTAAAGGATTACCATAATTATCAGCACACGCACGAAACATAACATGTGTCGGCTGTCAAACCTCCAATCCTGGGAAGTTAATTAGGCCTTCCAAAAGTGCCCCAATTTTACAGGATATAGTCATTGTTGATACCTGGCTATGTACGGATTAGAACGAAAACTCTAATTAGAATTAAACCACTGCAAGAGGCTCAGACAATATCACAATGTCACTGAGGGGAAGGATTTGCAAATTCATTTTGAAGTAGGATGCTAAAAAGTCTCTTTTGTGAGCCCGAAAACTTAAAACCGAGTGTGGGTGTTCACTTTCAGAGGAAGCTCCTCGTAGCTCCGGTAGTGAATCCCCTTTCTCACAATTGTGATTTAAACCACGTCCAATCAGACAAAATATAAAATTAATCAATAAATCAGTGTGGAGCTGTAGACGATGGTCAGAGGTGGTACTTGTGTCCTGAATTACTGCGTCAGCTGTCCTACGTGGATTTTTATCCCTGCATTGTGATTACGATATCTTTCACGCCAACCGAAGACCGGATTTACGCTCTGGTGCACCTCACACATCCAACCGACACACATCCAGTGTCAGTCATAGTGACTAGTAGTTTATTTACATGCAAGAAAGGCCAGGATGCATCTGCTCCCATTTCTACTTGTTTCCAGCAGCTAAATTGGATGTGTAGTCATATTATTCTGCTTTTCGGCAGTTTTTTCGGGTCAACGCCACAAAGTTGGTCATAGAGATGCTAAAGGTGTGAAAACAGTCTTCAAACGACCGATAGATCGTCGAGAGAAGGGCATAAAATCTACCCACAATTGTTACCAAAGTAGAAAATGAAGACGATGACGGAGACTAGATGACAGCCTAAAGACGCCGACCACAATCCTTGCACTGGAACAAAACTATGACTGCATGTACATAATTACATGGCTCCCTGGAATATGGGTACTTCTTCGCTGGTGGTCCTTGCAGGGGTTTCGATTATGTTTGATGCGTTCTCCGACTTTTGAGCTTGGTAAGCAAGAGACTCCTGTTGTACATGCGCAAAGTGCACCCACTCGAAGACCTCTCTTGCTTCGCCAGATAAAAAAGACCAGGCATTGAATTTTTCCGTGATACACGACTCTTGTGAAGTCATTGCTCGTCTTGTGTTCATTTTGCTCCTAATTTTGAGGTCCTCGGCAAACTTTGCATGTGCATGGAAGTCTTAAATCACTTTGATTTGCCTTGAGAGAAGCACCGGCTTGGCTGCTAGAGCTGATGCTCAATTATGTTTTTCTGTTTTCTGGGGGATTTAAGAAACATACCTTCGCCGAAAATTACTGGAAGGCGAGAGCTCAACATCTTGAAACAGTTAAAACTTGGAAAATGGTTTTAATGCGCGTTACACCCTTTCTCACATGCGATAGCTGCGATCGATTCAGGTATCTTGGGAAAGCAAACGCACACATTGGCCGATGGTCTTTGATAATGCTAGAGACGACTCTGATGAAATATGAAACAGATTCGAAGTTGGCGTCTATCTAAAGTTTCTGGATCTGTCCAAATGTGAAAGCTCCATATTACACTTTTTGACCCTCTCTCTGCCTATTGAATGGGCGTGTGCAAAAAGATGGGACTGATTCTCCAATACAGGGTGTTTTGTATCGTATATGCTGAAAACCGTTGCCATTTTTACCAAAGAATTATGAAAAAATGTCTCTCTTTGTTTTTTACTATCCAAATTAAAAGCACGAAAAGGCGGATTTTCGATTCACATGCGCTTGCGAAAATCCCCAGGAGAAACTATTATTTTTTAAAATTGACAATTTCTAAGGCAGTATAACATCAACATGGATCAAAAGTTCTCTTTTTTGCTATGACACTATTTTCTGTTACAGTAGCAGGGATTGAATTGAATTCAGTCATATTTTTGGGAATATGATGGGCCTGTTTACTTGGTTGGGCTCCAGTGCTACAAGTCTTCGTGTCTGCAAGGAACCAAAGTGTGGGGTGTATTCAACCAATCCAAAAGTACATTGCGGGATATAATTAACTGTGGTAAAGTAGCAAGTTACACTAAAACACCGTGAATGATTCTCGTTTTGGTATCAAGGTAAAAGGAGGTTATGCTGCCGTTAATGACCCTTGATTCGCCCCAAAATTGAAGGCATTTGCCGAGCTCCCTGGCGAAAAGGACAACCTGGGAAAGGGGCACGTGGAACATCTGCTTGCAATTCTCCCCGTTGATGTCTCGGTTTTTTAGAGGCAATAAACTAAATCTCTTTAAGAAGGCAAATGGAATGCTTGGGGGCGGGGTCCTCATTTAGCCTGATTTTCTGCCGAAAATGCGTGCAGGTTGCGTGTGAACTTCGCTACTTCAGTGAAATTTGTGTGGTTCACGCTTTCCTCCCTCATTAGAAGTCTCTGGTACAGAAGCCGGTAAAATTCTGTCTGAAGCTAACAAAATAATTTGCTCAAACTTCTGTTTTAATAGTATTGTTTCTCGTCAGTACAGCCAATTTAGAAAGAAAACTTAAATTCCCTAGTTTAGTGAAAGAGCCCGAAATAGTACATTGTTGACGACAAAAACTCGTTTAGTGAAGAGGGTTTCGGTTTGAGGTCGGCTTCATTTATAAGACAACCAATCATTTCAACGCGGGTTGCTCAGCTCTTCACGTGTGGTCATTTCCAATAGCACGGCGCCAATGGAAGGCCCTTAAGTTTTAGACCAGGCCCACCTTGACACTTCTAATTTAATAACGACCTAGTCTTTGCGTCCGCAACGGTGCGCACACATTTCATGCAAAATGGGATATTATAATAACTTATGTTGAAAAAAGAGCTGGGCCAGTAATCGACATTTGAGGGCAGGTCTGCCAAGCCGACCGTTTTTACATTCTTATTCCCCATCGCTTCCTGATTAACTGACAACTACGACCGGATTGCTTGGATTCTGTTCAAAAGCAACTGACCGTTTCGTCTCCATGAGCGGGTTCGGTGACGTTCAGCCTGACAGAACTCATGCTTAAATTTTGAACAAGGAAACACACTCATATCAACCTGTTAAATGATATCCCGATTGTAAATTCTGCGCAAAAGCGGCTTTTCAAGTCATCAGGATTGACTTAAGAGAACAGTTGGGACTATATAGACATGTCTTAAACATGTTTCTTCTGTTTAATCGTGCTTTCGGAGATTACCTTTTAGCTGAAACAATAAGTGGTTTCTACATAAATGTCATCTTTAATATCGGGCCATATCTTTCACATGTTTTGTTTGCAGTAGATTAAATCATTCTAGACAAGTCTAGCAAACGTACACTGGCATTTGATTTGTTTTAGCGCTAAGACGTTTCTGCGCACATTCACACATATTCATATCTGCTGGATCTCTGCTCTAAACACATGAAATAATCACATAGGTGTTTAGCGTCGCAGAGATTGCTAAACGCCCTTATGAGGCAATCTTCGATGGAAAATTAACATCGAAATTCTAAACCGAAATAACGATAGCTTATTTAGAACAAAGAATTTCGATTTTCTAAAAGGAAAAAGCTCGAGAATTGTAAAATTGGTATACCTATTGACGAATCGTGGAAAGAAGGATGCGGTAAAAATTGACGATATCAGCATTTCGGAGTCAAGGGCCTGCTAATGGTCTCCATATTTTAATGAAAACCAAGTAATCATGGGATAGACTCCATTATAATGCCAACATCGGTGTTTCATACCATGATTCTGAACAAATGGGAAGCCAGTTGTGGAAATCTTCGTACGTATACTGAGCTCGAAGGTAAAATCTGTCAGTGAATGTTGGTACGATTCCAATCAAACATGCACCTCATTATTGTGACTTACCTCCCACTCTTCGTGATAACCATCTCCGTTTCATAAGCGTGAAAACTTCTCCACAGGTAACTGTCCACCAGCTCTACAACAGGATCCTCCACTGTGGGTCGAGTTTCGTGGAGCCTGGAGAACGAGGAGGGGGGTAGCGACTCAACTCCCGCCATCGCCGAAGACATTGCAGAAGCAGCACTCTTGGCTTCGTCTCTGGTGGAAGAGCAAAGGCCAAGAGCGGCTTGGTAGGCCAAGTCCATTGGCTTGTGCGATTTTAACGACATGTCAAGTGCCGCATTATCCATGATTTTGACGCGAGGATTGTGTGAATATGTAACTGCTGTTCGCACCCTCCCCAAGCGCAAGCACGCGAGCACACACCTCCCAACACCCCATTGGTTGAGGGCGTCAAGAGTAGCGCCTATCGCGACGCGTGCAGGCCAAAGGCGCGCGTGTTTGGTGTTATGCTCGGGGGTGTGAAGGCGTTGATCGTGAAGCTAGTGCGTGAAAAGATCCGCACACGCAGTCGCACGAAACCTCCCGCACCAATAAGAAGCCGACGAGATGTGAACGAGTTGTGCGCGCTCTTCAAATGGCACGAGGTGAACCTGCGCGTGTGTTTGTAGTCTACAATTTCAGGGCATATTAAATTGTGTCGCCCTCTTGGTGTAATCCTTTTTACAATTAATACATGAAATTTGCGACCTGATCACTTTACAGATATTTAAATTACGCAAAACCTAAGTTTATCATTGGTTTAAAAACCGGCTCAGCAATTTCCAAATCAGTGCGGTTTGTTTGAACCATATTAGAAAATGCAAAAGTAAAACTGAATGACATCAAATTGACAACGCGAACGAACACCTATCATTAATTTCTGTAGGACATCTCGCATTAAAAGTATTAAAACTTCGATTCCGCGAGATTTCGGGTTGGTTAATTGCTAGTTATGTCTAGCTAATTCACGTCACGCAAATTATTCGGACTTGGGCTGAGAAATGTATATTTGCTTAATCACGTATTGACGCGCATCAGGCCCTCAAGTCTTTCGCATGCAAAGCGTTGTTATTTCGCACTTTAGTGACCTGTGTTACTACGTTAAAAATAGGTGACAGTGATTGCTTAAAACTAGAATATTAGTGCGATGTACCAAAAATAGACTAGTTTTAGCAGTTATAGGACAGAACAGAAATATGCCGGTTTTCAGTGAGTTATACTTGCAGTGGACAAGCTTAAATTAAACGCATTTAGGTACTAATGTCAACACACTCTTTAGTTTTTCTGCGAAGGTGTAATTTTTAAATTATAATACACACAATTTCGACATCAAATGCATAAATTTTGACTCTAAAGTGGCGAAAAGTTGCATTTTCTAAATGGGTTTCACCAGTAAAGCCGCATATGCATCATCAACTCAAATTCCACAATCTGCTCATCTGGCTCAAAACCAAATAAAAAAATCCTACGTGCTTGTCTTTGGCACACTTACACGACGCTTTTACACATAATCGGTTAATTATCCCACTTAAAGTAGCTCAAGTATAAAAAAACTGAAAAATATGCAAGAAAAATCGAAGACAAACGTGGGGTGTAATCCAGCAGACCTTAGCCCCACTTAGTTACAGTGAAAATTACGTGACCTCTCACTAGAGTGTTCAATAGCGCATTCACACCACGCAGCCTGACACACCTCTTCATTTCGCTCCACATCGTGGCAAAGCGCAGCTGTTCGGCCTGGGGGAGGGCGGCAAGAAAAACGACCATAATTTCACTTCAGTTTTGCTTATCTTTGCATTTGACTGGACACTACCTAATTAATAAGGTGTAAGGGCAGTTTCAAGGATGATATCTCGCTCCTGAGGTCCAGTCAGAAAAAAACCACCTGCAATTTAAGCAACATAAATAAACCCGCCGACTAAAGTTTTCTGGCGATTGTTCAAGTGACGTTCTGTTGGGCTTTAGACCTGTATTTCATAAATGTTTAGTGCTTAGGTGTTTGATGCGCCTACCTAAACGCCAAAGTTTAATTGTAGCTTTGCAGGGACCCTTCAGTTGAAATAATTGTTAATTTAAACCAGCAGAAAGCATGCTCATATATGGGAGCAAGCATTTTAAGAGGAAGATCTCAACGTACGCTAAATGTTGATGAAATCACTTTATAACAGAATATTTGTATAAATCCGACTGGACTTTAAAATTTATTTTATTGTATAGTCGTCATTCTCAGGGGCACTGTTCCCTTCATGTACCGATGTATGGATAAATATATGCCCGCATAACATGCACAAATCAGATGAGCACCTGAAAAATCTCTCAATCCTCAAACGGGTAAATTGCTTGGAAATAGTAGCTAGTCCGAACTAGGCTATGTAGTGTTAAATCAAGATATGCGAATCCACACAAAAATATAGAAATTTAGAAAATGTTTAAAAATCGTCCGTCATGAATTTCGACACATACAGTTCAGTCAATCTGCTGATTTGTCTGAAGTTTCAAGAGTTAACATTGATTTTAGAATAAATTTAAACGATTAATAAAAAAGTGGTATTTTAATACAGCTTGAGCAGCTAGGTGTAGTTAGAAATGTTGCAAAAGGGAGATGATTCCCCTGAAGATCTGTCCATTTGTGAAAGACCCGGTTGTAGTTCGGGAGGTGGATTCAACCAATTTCGCCGTGGTTGCCAAGATAGGGGAGGAAATGTATGGGAAAACTGAAATGAAGCATGGGGGTTTGTAAGAAGGACAAGCGCGATTAAATTTCCCCAAGTCACCACAAAAGTAGCCCCGGCCGATGGCGCCAAAGAGAGCGGCTTATCTGGGGTGGTCAAACGCTGCCGAAGCCCCTGGCGCCGCCAGCAAGCCGACACACACAGCGTGGAGCACATCCCCCCTTCACCACTGCCACCACCTCGTTTCCTTTATCCTCCCCTTCGGTCCATTTCATACCACCCTGGCTTTGAAACGATAATTAGTAGGTAGTCGAAAATCTTGAAATGGACCATTACCCTTTTATGCATGAAATTCACCGTGTGAGATATATTCACTGTGTAAGGTAAGCTATTAAAACGTGATATTCTGCTTCCTACATTTCAGTCGTACTGCCTTGTCCATAGATTAAAGCAAACCGATTAAGAACGGCCCAAATAACTGTTCGTGTCTGTTTAAGTGTCCAGCCACCAAGTCACCTCATAAACTTCATTTACCCCGGCTCTCAGATCTTCCCATTATATTAAGATATTTTCGTCTGCTTAATGGAAATCATTTGGGTGGTGAATTCTCTGATTCATCCTACCACAGGTATTCATCAAACCCCGACTCCATTTTGTACCTAACGTTCTTGTTCATATTAGTCAATTTTTATAGCAACACGCTGAACTGATTAAGTCTGAACGCAGTCTTTAGTTAATCTCGTGCACCAATTCGACACGACACAAGTTCAGGTTAAATGGACCGCGAGACAATTGTCAGATGGGGATGGATTAACATCTTAGCTGTCACTTGTGTGTACAAACTGGTCAAAAGCGGCAGCTAATGGTGTCCTACAGGTGATGGAAACGCGCCACATGGTTTTCATGACGTTGTCAACGCCAGTCACTTGATGGGCTTGGGAATGTGTCCAAAAGCAAACATGCCCATCATCGCACAAGCCTCGCTGACCTCATGTTGCTATCGCAGTTCGCATTTGACCAAACAGCGGCCACATTGAATACGGTAACGTGATTCGATACGCTGCTGAAGCAATTGGAGCAGAAAAATGTCATTTACCAAATACTCAGTAACTTGTTAGGCTTATCAATAGAGAAATTCGGTATCTGACATCACAAGTTTGTAATGGTATTTAGAAGCGGTTATTAGATGCTTGATTTGCTAAGATAATTTTATTTGAATTCTTTTGTGAATGCAACTCTGGTCATAAAACCGCGCTGAAGTTTCAGTCAGGGTGCTTTTAACTTGGGGATAGCAGATCTCACCATGGAAATTTTCTCGAAGATGAAAACTCCATTTCGTCTCATGGGCTAAAACTAAGCCAACCCAACACATGTTCTTTGGTTACGTTCGCAGTGGCTTTTCAGTCAGTCCGACTGGTTTCATAATTTTATGGTGGCTCAACCACTACTCTAAACAGTCTAGAATGACTGTCTGACCCCGGTTTGTTAAGTGGATCCAGAATAGCCCCTTATCGAGATGGAGGATCGATAGAGGATCACAATGGTGCCAGGTGTTCACAAGTGCGCACCCGCAGTTCTGAACGCAAATGCGTGTGCAGGTACAACACGGACACTTTATTGTTGCGCGCACGCGCACACACGCTCGTGCCACAACACCTGTTCGGGCGGGGCGTGGGGTCTGCGCAGTAACCTGTCCCCGTGGCCGATAAGCTCGTGTCCGTGCTCTGGGCCGCTTGACGGACGATACGGACTTCCGGTCGGCCCGCACCGTCGCACTCACTCCCTCGCTCCGCTAATGTACGACCGCGACGTTTTGGGCACAGCGCGTGTGCCAGAAAGCTGTGGTAATTGTTCACAGATTGGGCTGAAGTAGAAAAACTGCTGTAATCTCACAAATGGGTTCCACGTTTGTGCGAAAAATCAAATACATAAACGATTAAACCAAAGCAACCTTTCTGCGAGGAAATTAGGTCACAAATTATCGGGAAAGCCATAAAAAATAACGCTAGTATTTCGCATTTGAAGGACTCCTCTAATTAAAAGAGGATGATTGAAATATAATTCTCAATTACATTAAATGATCTGTTTTTTTTCTCAATCGCAGTTGATTTTCCATGTTCTCTCTGCTGCCGGCAGCCGTGGAGTCATCGGTGGAGCTAAGATTGTCCTGTTTCTCGTATTTCTTCAGCTTCCAATTCATTTTCCTCCGAC
>UXSR01005786.1:0-15824 GCA_900604375.1 Mesocestoides corti
CGCGTGTGTATCTATACCTCGGGTGTGTGAGTTATACATGCGCTAACGTCGAGACCTAGGTGTGGGGATACTCCAAGATACATATTCGTGTTAATGAAGGGGGAGTTGCGGATTCGCGTGGCTGGCGACATGCTGCGACAAGGGCGACCCTGTGTCAGAGGATGGAGGACGCAAATTTTTTTTGACAAGATGTTCAAAATAATGGAATAACACACCGCCGTAAGCCAACCACACAGCCTATGTTACTCTTCTCCCAACAGCTACCACCGATTCGTCACCCCGCTCCGCTGCTGCTGGGCGGGGTCGTGCCCAGAGACCCTCAACCGCCGTCCTTGGCTTCCCCTCCGGCCCATGCACTCACCGCCTTCCCCCTGCCCCCGTCCACCAGCAGACAGCCCCTCCTCCCTCGACAATCGGTCTCATCGCGCCTCAACTTCAACAGTATCTTCTCGTCTCCGGCCCGGCTTCTGCAGAAGGTCCGCGCCAAGGCTCTGCCTGAACTCAGCTCGGTTCTCAGGGTGTGTGCTTATTTCTTGCAGACTGCCGCGCCTTTCAACAGCACTGGTCCATGTCACTAACGCTGTCCATTCTCACGTCATGGGTCACCACTTTCCGCCTTTTTGCGTGTTTTTTTTGTTAATTTGATGAAAGTAAACCCACGTTGACCCCTCACTACCACCCAGAGACGTGCACTTGGAGTTAGTAAGCTCAAAACTAGAAGGCATGTCTGTTCGAATATCTTCCACGCCGCGTGCTTTTGGGCAGTGGAACACCAATTCCACCTGATGACGCACATCGTTCTCAAAAGGTCAACAGGGTGCAGTCATCTTTGTTGTTTCCGTTAACCCGTGCGTTTCCCTGCTCTCATTGCCCTTTTTTTCCTCAGCTAGATCCATCAGTTCTTCTCTGGTCCCCCGATCAAAACGGTGCCGAAAAGCACAAAGTTAGTTGTCTTTATTCTCTCTGCTGTTTATTATTATTATTATTGGAATTCGTTGGATTTTACGAATTCCTCTACCACCGTTGCAATCGGCATTTGTAAGTAGGCGCAAACATTTGTTGATGGCTCAACCAAGTTGTGTGTTGTGGCGACGATGTCAAGGACAGGAGAGATATGGGTGTGGGGGCCGTCGACCAATAGAATTCCGATGAACTAGCTACTGTACGAGTACCTGCATAAAGAGGTGTGTGTGTGTGTGTGTGTGTCAAGAGTGACAGGAGTCTGGGTATGTGCACTGGGGTGCGTGATCAGACGTGTCTGCATGAGCAATATAGCGACTCTGAGAAGGGCGGGGCGGTGTCTGAGAATGCGGTGACAGAGGTGATGGATGTGACTCACCACACACACCCCTCCAGTAAGCATGTTAAACTTTTTTTGCACCTTTCAGTCCCGTCACCCTAACCCCAAGGGTCACCACATGTGCCTCTTCTGTCGCCGCACCTTCTCCAGTGCCTCCCTCTACTCCAATCACCTCAACCGCCCTGTCGCCCGAGTGATTTACCGCTGTCACCTTTGCCCGCCTCAGCAAGACACCGCACCGACTCCGACCGTCGTGCCCGCCTTGCAACCGCCCTCCCTGGACAACGCGGCGCCGCCCGCCTCCAACCTCTCAGCGCCGAATCTCTGCGCGCTGTTCGTCCACATGACCCAGAGGCACGCCAACGAGCCGGTGTCGGCGTGGCGTCTGATTCCCTCCCGGCTCTCCGTCAATGCCATCCCCTGGCTTGTCGGCGCGGGTGACCCGCTCGAAGGCTCGGCCTGTGAAGAGGAGGAGAATCAAAGTGGAGGGGGTGGCAGCCAGCCGCCCAACCAACAGCTCTACGTTGAGGGACAGGAGTTGGTCGACTTGGGGAACGATTTGGATCGAGGGATAACGTGAGTCTGAACTTGGACGTGCAAGAAGCTGTTTTTAAACCAACTAACATGAACTCTTTCGGTTTATTCTGTGGATGATTAAGTAACTGGCTAGGTGTACGAGTTTAAAGTTTGAAGTTGTGTTTAAAATGAGAATATTTTCGGACGCAAGGTTTCAGTACACCGAACAAAAAGTCATAGTGATAAGCGGGGCCCCTGATAGCGGCCTCAAAAGTTTGAAACCACAAGCTCTGGTGGATTAAGACTCAACGCCAACGCATCAAGAACTTGTAGCTCAGGAGTCACCCAAACCGCTGTTTCCAAGCGTTTGCACAAAAGAAGGACTTTCTGTCGATATTTGAAACAGTAGATGAAAAGTAAACTTTTACGAGAAACCCAAACATACAAAGGTATCGCTGGTGGATTCCAGGCAAACCAATACATCCACTTGACGAAAGTATCTAGCTGTGTATCTGGTGGAACACGAAGGGTGTTCTTCATCACGAACTCCTGGAAACTGGTCGTCAGACGGTGACTGTGGGACGCTACAACCGACAATTGAGCAAACTGGGCGGAGAGATCAAAGATCAGGAAAGACCATTTGCTGGGCAAGGAATCAGGCAAGTCATACCACAGCTGCATGACAACGCCGACTTCACGTTGCTAGAGCGACTCAGAAGGTCCTCTTGAACTTGGGCTGGGAAGATCTCCCATTCGTGGCATATTCACCAAACTTGGCCAACCCGACTACTATTTGTTCCGGTCAATGCAGCAGCAGCAGCAGCAGCACGCCTTAGTGGATGAACAGTTCAATACCCTAAAACGATGTGCGTTAAATCTTCGTCCATGATATCGCTGCCTCGAATCCTGCAAGTTTCTTTTGCGACGGCATTTTTGCGTTACCTGAGAGATGGCGCAATGTCATGGAAACCGATGGACAATATTTCCAGGATTAAGTTCGTTTTTGGTTAACTTTTGCATCAAATAACAGCTGTAAAATCTGTAAAAATGGATATCGAAGAACCTGAGTCTTCTTTTTGCTCCTTTAGGAATCTTCTCCGTACCCAGGAGTTTTGTTTCTTGCCAGCTGGCACCGGGCAGTCGCCTGACACAAGCTTCCTTCGTATACCCGATATTCCATCGATGACGGCATCCTCGTCGTCGTCGTCGTCGTTGTCATCATCGAGTCAGACGTGTCCACAGCTCCTCTCCCAGCACGGTCTTCCCCTGAATCAGTCCTCTTCCATATCACACCTCCTCTTTCGACTGGCCGAGGGCTCGGTCTGGAACGGACAATTCTTCCTCTCTGCATGGCACGCGCGTGTCACTAATTCTGGTGCCACTGCCCAGAAAAATGGTAACCAGACCGTGGTTCAATAAATCGATGGGCCTGTTCATGTCACTTTTTTTCTGGAATGCTTCACGAACACTCACGGATAACAATACATTTGTAGTAGTCTGGAAATTCGGCTAATCGTGGAATTCTCAAAGATCAACACTCCCTAAAACCGATAGATGCCTTGTATCCCAAAAGTTAACTTACTGTTTCAACGTTGTCCACCGCATGAACCATGATCGCTTTCTGAGTAGAAAGTCGCCTGTGATTCTAACTACACTGTCATTCTTGTGAGCGATGAATCTCGGTTTTAACATGTAGTCAGGTTTTTTTTTCACAGCAACCTAATTATAAACCCCAATCTTCAACCGACTTGTAGCCGCAATCGTCCACGAAGGCGACTACCGTCGTGCCATAATGAAATCCTTGTGGCAATGTTCAAAGCAGATGGTCGGCTAAATTAGGAATCGAGGTGAAGATCCAAACCTCATTTCCGTAGTCCCAGTTCGTTGTGAGCACAGGGATAGGTGGAAAGTGCGCTTTGTCGAGTTGAAGCATTGTTGGTGCTGCCTGGGCAGGCGAGTTGTGGTCCGTGTGGAGATTTATCGCTACTGCGAGGTCAGACCATCTGCACACTTGAGGCAACTCTGAAGTCGACCCGCATCTCTCGTAACTACATCGCAATCGATCCGGAAAGCGTCTAGTGTGGGTGTTGTGGAGGTGGCAGTGGTGTTGATTGACGCTCCTGTATTGTCAACACTGACTTGATTTGTGGTGCTTTTTTCCACATCTCTGCACTTGTACCCATTTCAGCAACTAGGCTGTTGCCAGATTCCTGGGTTTGTTGTATTGACTCGGCGGCGTTTGTCGTGGCGTTTTTCCTTCAAAGATTATTCAACAGCTTGACGTTTTGCTTAGATTTGCCTACTGTTAACAAAGTAGTTATGGCGAATTCGTTGATCAGTCGCCCTGTTGTGCGTGACATCGATTCACCTTGGGGTCCCCTCAGCTCTCACACTTTTCCACAGGTCTGGGAGGCACCCCTTCACCGCCGCCAGCAGCCACCCGGGACCAGGTGGAACAGGCGTACACTGCCTTGCTGGGCTGCGGCCGCAGCAACCCTGACTTCCACAGAGTGTTGCGTTGTCTCATGTGTGGCGACTTTCGCACCAACTCACCCACCGCCCTGAGACACCATCTTTCCGGTGTGCCCGGCAGCCCAGACACGGTGCTAGCGAGGTGCGCCTTCTGTTCCCTCTCTGTGTCGCACAACAGTGGACTGTGCTCGGTCAAAGCCCACATCCTCTTTCATCTGGGCATATTCCTCGTGTGTCCACAGTGTGGCTTCACGGTAAGGCTCCCTTTCCTTCATAACCGTGGTATTTGGTTCGCCAAGTTTTCGTGTTTAGCTAATACCCCCTTCTTCATCCCCTCTCCTGTCTCCAGCCCCCTCCCGACTTGCCCCCACCCCTGGCGGAAATTTGCCTCCGACTGCACCTGCGGTTCTCCTGTTTCCACTTCAACGTCGCCAAGGTCTTCGTCTGCACGCGGACCACGTGCAGCGACAAAATCTTTCTCACAATGGAGAATTTCGTCCACCATTGGTTCGAGGCCCACACAGCGCGCAAGTACGCCTGCCAACTATGCAGTGGAGCAAATCTACAGAGTAAGGTGGAGGACACCGGCGATGGCAAGTTTGCTTTTTGGGTTATAAGCGAAATCGCGCAAACCATGCATTCCGGTGGGGGTCTGGCAGTGGTCGACTTGACGTGCCGTATCTAGACCCTTCTATGAACCCACATGATTGTTAACTCGTACACAGATAGGCATCATGGAGGCGACTTTTGTGTTAGCCTGTGCGCCCACAAGTTCGTGCGTCTGCAACTGGCGCGCACACGGGGGGAGGGCTGCAGGATTCCTCGTCTCGCCACTGGCTTGTTTTTCCCACTGTTGACTCACTTTCGTTGCGTGTTTCAGGTGCCTGCGCCAATCGGCTTAATCCTCGCAACCAGCTTTACTCATACGACTTTCGCGACTTCGCCGCAGTCTGCTCTCACCTTCAGGAGCGCCATGCCCTCGCACCCGCCTCCGCCTCCACCTACTCCCAAATTGGCTACGAGTGTTCCGAATGCTCCTACATCACTCCCGTCCCCGTTACCTTTGCTGGACACTTCTCCGTAAGTGAGAAATAGTTTTTTGTGTTGCCTCCCGATGCACTCCCTGCCCGCCTACTCGTAAACTCGCGTACGCCTCCTATCTACACTCCCGTTTTCTCTCATTCAGCTAACCCTACTCTTTGTTCTCCAGCTCAGATGGTCTTACGTTGTTTTCGATGTATTCTCTTTGCTGCACACCCCGTACTTTTTCAATCAGCTAGCTTCATGTTCCCACTCAGACCGCACATTGTCGTCCGGGTGACTCCACCGTGGTCGGTTGTCCGACCACCTGTGAGGTAAGGTCGGCCTACAATTGCTTCGGCGAGTGCAAACGACTCTTCTTCGACGCCAACGAATTCCGCAGGCACCTGCGTGTCTGTCCCCACGCTGTCGCCGTGCTCTCGCGAACCTTCGGCGAGAACTGCCTCAACATCACACCGCAGCCATCGGAGGCGGCTGCGTCGGAGAGCGGAACAGAGTCGGTCTCCCAAATGACGACGACGACGGTAGCGGATAGCCCGCTCTGCTTCTGCCTCTACTGTGGTATCGGCTTGAAAAAACCACCTGTGAGAAGGTCGAGTCAAAGCACTTCTCCTGCGCCACAAAATCAGGCAGTGTGTGAGTACCTCTCTTACATGCTTTCTAGAACGTTTGATCTCTCCCCTCGTTGAGTGTCACGCCCTCTAATCGATTCCCCTTTAACTGAACGTGGGCCTTGCTTTTGATTGGTTGATAACCTCTCTGGGGGTGCCTGGGTGTAGGAGTGGTCGTGCAGATTTCTTTAAGACTTGTCTAACTTCAGCGTTGCCAGTTCGAGGCGGCAGTGGCGAAGAGAGGGCGAGTGAAAGACCACGAGGCGACGCCAAGTCCACAGTGACATTTCCGGACCTTGGAAGCCTCCACAGTCATGAAATCTCAAACCACGTGGTGTGTGTTGGTGTCAGTGGGCAGATCGGGTGCCCCTGGTGTGGAGACAAGGTCCAGTTAGTGTCCTCTGATCCCCTTGATCACGCCAACGGCCTTGTTGAGCACCTGTCAATGCACGCGAGGGCCAATCCGTGAGTTCACCAGAACTGCCTCTTGTATTTAATTTTTTTTATCACATCTGCGTTGATGCCTATTTGAGTTTGTTTTTGCCGGATTTTAGGCGTTGATTTCAAATTTCTGATTGATTTATCGAACTCAATCGAACAAGTCGATTCCACTGCCCTCACTGTTTGAACCCTACTCAAATATGTAGTTAAAGCTAGTGACAACGGATAACATCCCAAAATGATTCTTCATTTTAGTTATGTTGCTTGGCACCTGGACCGGACACGACGTTTCTCCGAGCGTCCAGGTGGTAAGTCGCGTTGAATCTCACTTGTCTCATGTCATGCGCTGTTTCGTCTTTGTCATTTTTAGTAGTTCTGATTAATGCCTTGCCTATTGTCCGGTCAATGATTGGATTCCTGTCCAATTAAGTGTATCTGTGCTTTGAGTGCGTAGTCGTCCGTGCGTGATGTTACGTGTTCTTTCGGTACTAGGAGATCCACAGGCGAACAAGAGGCAGGATTCGATTAATGCGTTTCCCCACATCTGCGTGATAATTCATAGCTGCTGCGAGGTGACAGCTTCAGTCCACAACACCATCCCGCCGCTTCTTCAACACGTGTCTTATGATTCGCTTCCAGTGTGCTGCCTGTTCGCTCCGTGTACCGCCTACTTTATTATTGCTTAGAAGTGCATGCTTCTTGGGTCTATTTTGAGCATGTGTGTGTGTCCTACGTTACCCTTCACCTCTTCAGGGTAAATTTTTGCTCTCATCCTAGACGTAATTGTCTGTCAGTGTCAGTCGGGCTGCCTGGACTCCCCTCTAGCGCTGATGGCGCACGCCTCGGCCTTCCCGACGGCCTCCAGTTGCTTCCGAGGACTCCGGAAACGCCGCCATGATGATAACAACCTCCTCCCCTTCCCGAGCCTCTTTGCAGACGAGGAGGCAATGAACAACACCCCAGACACCCCCACTTCCGGCACCATCTCCACTGTTAGACCACTCCACCTACCCGGCGGACACCCACCACTATCCAAGGCAGTTTTCGAACATGTAATTTTTTCTCAAAATTATCCCCTGATGTTGAGCTATGGACCTCAGATGTTGGCACCGTCGAAAGCTCCAAGGAACTTGCCTTCTAGGCATGCCAACAGTCCACGTTGTCTGTCGAGCTGGAGAAGTCAATTACTCGATGTCCAAAGGTGTCTGTTGAGCGACGTTGAAAGAGGCTTTCTGTGATAGCGGAAACCTGGTGAATTTAAGATTCACGCACTTCCACATCGCGAGCACACACAAGAAGCAAAGTCAAGGAGTCCAGGTTTTTATGCCTTCTGAGTGTCATCAGTCCTTTTATCTTGCATCCCACAGCTGCGGTTTGGTGACCACCTCAACTCGGACCCACGTTTGAGACTGTTCGACGAGACTCTTAACGCGGGCTCCGACGAGAACGCCGTGGCAGTGGCCACTGCAAAGGCCTTCCAGTGTCCCATCTGCAAATCCGTCGAGGCTACACGCTGGGCCCTCACTGAGCATGCATTTTTCTCGCATTGGGTACGTTCTCAAAAGAATTTCCGTAATCGATTGTCAACTTTTTCTACGAAAAGCTACTCTGGAGGGCGGGGGGGGAGTCGATTAGATGGCGTTGGTTCCGCGAATTTCAGTTCCCACTAACCTCTACCACACTTGAGCATCCTTTCCCTCAGACTTGAGGGGGACGTCTAATGCACCGTGCGCGTCGTTTTGGGGAACACGGTTCGAGCAGTTTGTGCATCGGATTGAGCGTAGTTCGTTTTGTTCACAAATGGTCTATTTGCCTCTTCAGCTGCGTCTGTGCTACGTGTGCTGCGACTACATTCACACCGAGAAGCCTGCCAACTCCAGCGATGTAGCCAACGCCGCCAGCATCTGGGACCACGTCTTTGCTTGCCTCACCCAACGCCACAAACTCCTAACAATGAAGAATGAACCGGACCACCCCGCACCGTCATCCTCCGCGCAAATTGACGATTGTATCTGTGGGGATTCCCTCTCGGGTAGGTCGCGATGTTTCCTAGTTCTTTTTTGATGTGTCAGTATTTTTGATGATTATTAGGCTTAAGCTAACGGTGTATCTTGAATGCCTCGTGCTTGTGGTGTGTATTTATCGATGGATATTGGTAGTCATGTTTGAATTTTAAGCGTTTTCCAGGTCGGATGTTACGCAGATTGGTAAAATGAATTTCGATTGGCTGGTTGAGACGAAATTTCGATCTTTCAGCGCTACGTAACACACAGAACCGACCTTTCGTCATTTTTTTGTGGCAAAATTCATGATTTTGCGCGCATTGGATTGTTTTGGTAAGCACAAACTGAACCCTGTCCCATCCCGGGTCATCAGGAATCGCGACAGTGGACGTTTGGTTCATCCCAGCCAATTGTTTGTGTAATCTCTTGTAGATACAATTCATCACTCAATGTGCTTTGCTGTTTCACTACCGACCGCCAACATGGGAGATTGCGACTAGTGCCAAAATAATTTTTTTTGTTTTAAGCATTCGAGGTGTTAGAGAATGTCGGAAATGATTGTTTTTGTCGAAATTGATCTTAAGTCAGTAGCTGAAATTTGACTGGTTCAATCACCGCGTCAGCTCCTACTTGCGTGGCTCTGTTTACGCAACTGCGCGTTATCCTAGTGTGTCAAAGCGCAATTGGATGGCAATTGCAGTCGTTTGTCGTGTGGAAATATGATTGGATCGCGCCTACGCAATCTCGACTCCAATTGGTTGGGTTTGTAAACACTACTTGGTTTACAAGACTTCACCAGAGAATGTACAGTAGTCGTTTACGTCACGCATAACACAAAGGCCGCTCTGGCCACTCTACCGCTAGTAGTAAGCTTTACATTTAAAACGTGGATGCTTTGTGCTTAGGCGAAGTGTCGATTGTGGAGGTGGATTTGAGTTCGTCGGACGGGAGAATCAGCCCCAACAAAGGGCAGCCCAAGAACCCAACGAAGACCACCCTCTACCCTCCTCATCCTCCTGCCTCGTCCACAGGTGGAACATCCAAATCCCACCATGCCATCCCATCAAGACATTGTGGAGACTTCATGGGCCTTGTAAGGAAGGAGCCACGCCTGGAGTCTTCTGCGACGTCCTATCAACGCTGACGACTGCATTTGTGCCAATTGTTTGACTTAGTATGCCGCGGTTTTTGAAATATCGTGCGGCGTTGTGCTCTAAACGCGGTGTTTGTTTTTGCTTACCTTCCTCTGGGTTCTTAGCCGCTATGCCGAATCGCTGTGATAACAGCAGGGCAAAGATATAAGCCAAGGGGGTTATATCCTTGTGTTATCAATTTCTATTCGTTTTAAGACGTGTACCAGACCACTTGAATGTGTCTTATTTGTCTTCCAATCATTATTCTAGTGAACTAACACGGGAAGGGTAGTGTCCATTTTGTGATTGAGCACGCCTTGTCGAGGTGTTGTGGTCGGAGAAGCCAAGTGGGTTTGGTCCTGCGCCTGCCCGTCGATATCAAATTGAGGTAAACACAATCGTTTAAGGTGCTCGTCTGGGGATTGGTGGAGAACGGGAACCAATGATTGTCGTGGAGTCGGGTGCGAGTCCCATAGCTATTTTCCTCAAGTGGGGTCATTCAAATGGGCCTCTATTGGTGCGCATCCACTGGCGCGAATCGCTCCGATAAAGGGAGTGGTGGTGCGAAAGTGATTGATTAGGACCGTATCCGTGTTGGTGAAACCCAAACTCGCAGGTTAGAAAATTGTGCCTTAGATTGATTTACTTTACGCAATGGCAAACTGGGGAAATGATCTGAGATTTCGTCATGTGTTCGCCACTCGCCAACTCAATCAATCACCTCTCCGATTGGTTCAAGCAGACTGCGGCAATTGGTCTAACACGTGAGGATTTCACAATGCTGGTTGTTATGTAGCGAAGTGAGTTGTGAAAACGCCTTCGATGTTCACGGAAGTTTGTGCTGAAATAAGCTAATCTGAAATCATTTTCAAGAGTCAATTGTCACGTCGAAGGACTTCCATTGCCTCGACTCGTTTCATCGCGAGAAGCTTGGCACTGCCTTCCAGGCGGTGTTTTGCTAGAGGTTGTCCCTCACGAGAACCCCTGACGTCTGCCTTGGTGTAAAGCGTCAGGTTGCTGTGAGCATAGAAACAGGCTTTTCGGCAAACGCGCATGTAGCAGAATGAACAGACGTGATTATCCGCGGTAATTTGTTGTTTGTAACACGGACGGCAGGCGGTGGGTGTTGAGACGCTGCAAGACAAAAAGGATCACGACGTCCACGTGGTACATGCAAGTGCAAGTACTTCAAGCGTAAGTAGTTGAACCCCTTGTTTAGTGCCCGTCAAGGGCACCAACACTCAGGCAAAGTACTTACGAGCCGACGCCTCCTCAAACTAGAACAAGGCCTTGTGTGAATAGCTTCTACTGCCCTGGATTCATTGATCACCTTGGTTGGTGTTAATAGTGATTTCGATATCTTGATCCTAGAGAAGGCGATAAGAGTGTGGGACATTGTCACGTGAAAGACAACGTGAAGGAAACGTCTGCCTGAGCTAGGCGGAGGCAAATGATGGATTTGAACTCCGGACTTGACTTCATCACCAATAAAGCGCCTTTTATTAGCTGTCTTTACGACGAAGTTGTGGAGGCATTTCAGACATTCCTAGTGATCGCTGTCTTCAGTTTGGAAATAAGGATGACTTTTAACCTACCTTTCCGACTCGAGTGACGCTTAGTACAGCGCCATTTCGAAATTGATTTGGGAAAATATTGTCCTCGAACGCAGTACATGGTAGTATAATGGCCTACCCGTGAAATAAATGAACCTGCAGCAAATCGTTCACACCAACGCTTCGCTCAGGCGTTTATAACTGCTGAAATGCAACAGTTTAGAGTTGTCATACGTGTGTGTGTGTGCATGCTTGAAAGAAGTGCTTTCGAACCCCAGTCTGGCGAGATGAGTGCGAATGACTCGAGAGAGAAATCGTATCTTAGTTAACGCACCTGTGGCCATTTGAGTGGCCTCAGATCTTCCGAATAATACTTTAACCTATGTCATGTCAGTTCCGCATAACGCCTTGTGTTACTAAAATGGTCTCGCTAGAACTTTATTCAAATTCAACACTAACAAAATGCATTTATTTGTTGTATACACTTACTGTTGAATCCTTGCTGTTAAATACCGTAGCTGACTGATTCAGCTGCTATTATTTGGCAGGAGATGGAATCTAAGTGGAGCAGCGGGAAATCCATTATAAGCGTAACCATGGCCGCCTTTCGAGTAAAAACACATCGGCCGAAGGAACTCAACGATCTGGCGCAGAATCGCCAGATGCATCAACGTTGATTCCTATTACTGAACGTGAAGCAGTAGCAGTAGGTGTTAACGACAAGCGTTAGTCAGCCTAACGGCCACATAAAAAGGCCGGACACAATCGCAAAACCGTCATCGAAAGATGATCTAGGTAGACAGCAAGACCGATATTTTGATGAAAAACCACATATTATCAACGAAGCATAAAATAAACGGGTTAACCTTCTCCTGTTGTGAATTCCGCTGATTCACACTCGCTAATCCGGTCGCTCCAGCCTCCGACATCGGGTTCCCCTTTTCGTAGCATGTCGCTAGCCACGTGGACCCTCAACTCCCCCTCATTAGCGCGTACGATTATCCTGGGTTATCCTCCCACATGGGTCTCGATGGTAAAGCATGTATGACTCACACATCCGAGGTATAAATACACACGCGCAAACCCCAAACACGACACAACGATACCGACGTGGTTGAGCTCTGAAGTAAACGGTAGTGTTCACGTCCTCTCCTGTCGTGTTCTTCATCGTGGGTAGCAGGGTAGCGTAACCGAGCCAGAGTTAATTCATTGGCCCCGGCGTGGTTCAAGACCACATGCTGGGGCCCACAGCATGCTTGGTACTTGTTTTGAAAAGGTATTTATCACGCAGATAAAGTCATTCATGGGAACTTATAATTTCTATTCAATCAAACTGTCACTTTTGAACATAACTAACCAGAGAATGTGGTGGTTTAGATGGCCGTTGAGCAGCATGTGCTATGTTAGTTTCGCGAACCCTTTGTTTTACTAAAGTGGTTCCGTCAGAACACTATTCAAATCCGCCACTAAGACTGCATATTTATTTGTTGCATACATTTACTGCTTAACCCCTGCTGTTAAACTCTGTTTATTGTCGTAACATTTATTGTGTAGGACAATCTTCATAAGAGGATTGACCATCCAGACTGTTTTTGTTGTTCTCCGATTCCATTAAGTCTGTCGGTTTCACAAATACGTTCAAAAGTAGTATTAATCTCAATGTAATTTGTTGACAAAAATAGGTGAAAGTAGTGTCTATTGCCAGATTGAAAACTAACCAATCAGAAGTCAGTCTCTTTCTTCCCACTTGACCTCTACAAATGGCAGCCAGTAAAAAATAAGAGGAAGAATGAAAAAAAAATGAGTTCCCGGGGGGGGGGACAATGGCCGCATTTACCAACTTTTTTTGGAATTTCAGTCTTTGTGTGGACCAGACTTGACCTCGTGAGGGGTAACCCTCGTATCACTTCTAGCTTATCGCCCGATATAAACGAAGATTTGACCTGTGACTGGTGTCAGTGCCTCGTGCATAAGGTTTCATCTGTTGTCTTGGGCTTCACAAGTCTATCGGAAGGCTGCAATTAAGCAAACCGGCCACGGGGTGTCACCCCCCGGGAATCAATTTGGCCCCCGCTTGCACCGTATTCGTATTCGGAGGGGCCCGGCGTTTACGCTAATTTGGCTCCACGCGCCAAAATTCTGCAGGCCCTGAAAAAAAACCCATCCGCTGCCAACGCACACAATTTGCTCACGTGACATCCACTTGCTGATTCATGTGGTCCAGTCAACGCCCAAACACGCGTCTCTTGCCTCGCAGCGCAAACGCTTTGGCTTTCATTCGCTCGCCTCCACGCACTTAGCTATGCATTTATGTATCTCACACATTGTTGCCTGTGTAATGAATAAATTAACGCGCCCCAGGTCCTCTCGACCCCACCAGTATCTGCAGGCCACCATCGCAGTTAAAGTGAGGGGACGTGTATTTCTCTTGGGAAGCCAAATAAGGTGTGGGGGGGGAGGGGCTAGTGCAGTAAGAAAGGTTGAGGTGGCGATGACAAGGCAGCTGCTTAACTGACAAGATGACGATTTCTGCCTTCTCTGAAGCAAGTTGTGTGGAAAGTTGTTAGTGGGTGAAAAATTTGAAGACGTAAAATGAGTAACCCGGGACCACAGGGTTAGTATCCGGTGGAAGACGCCTACTAGACACGTGAGTGCACATTGAGGCTACCACAGATACAGTAAATTGCTTGCGAATTGTCCTTGAGATTATACGAGACCACGGATCCGGGATACACTCGAGACTGTGTTTAACAAAGTAACTTGTTTATCATAAAGCCTGTCTTTAGTGGACAGACGGGCTGGTGGTTGGGCGTTACGGTGACCACGGCAACAATAGAAGCGGCACATTTATTGTAACAATGACTTGAAGGGCACGTGCTTGCATGTGTTTGAGCGACTGCCAAACGGCGCGATAGAAAGTGTGAAGGCGATTGCGTGTAACCCGAGTACATGATGACGCACACCACAAAACAACACACGAGGTTCTTTAAATATTCTTTAAATTCCAGATTTTGCTGTGAAAAATCTAGGGTATTGAACACACACGTGACAGCAAGTGGTGCAGAGACTGATTTAGCACTGCTGTGTGGTTGTAAGCAATTCCAAGTCATGCGAAGAAATTAACTATCTTCGGAGGTTAGACAGGTTTCTGTGTGGAGAGTTAACTCTAGTGCATCGGGCTTGACTTGATAAATCAAGTTTTCCGATGGATAGGTTGCTGAACTAAGCACTCAAACACAACGCGTGGTTAGATGTACTAAAGTAATTAAAGAATGGTTTTGTTTAGGGGCGGGTTTTCTTATCATACATCGGATTGTCAGTCGATCGAGGGTAAAACAATTGACTTGAATCCTTCGAAGTCTGTCTCCTGTGAGTAATGAGCACCTAGCAAGATGTACGTTGACACTGGCAACCCCTTGAATACTCTCTCAGTTAAACAAATTTGATAAAACGAAATTTGAAAGATGTTCCAACAAGACCAGTTTGGAAAAACAAAGAGTTATAAGGAAGTAATGTAGCAAATGTCACAATATTCTTGCCATTTTTTAAAAGTAGCTAATTAGCAGAGGAACTGGGATGTTTGGGGCTTAAAAACGTGACCATTTGATCTGGTAGACATCGTCTCCGTGCAGATACCAAAACACGAGCGCTGCTGGAGTTAACTCTCTGCCTGCACTTATGCTGAGTAAAGTACAACTTCTTTCTACCATGACAGTCACCCATTTAAAGAGTCATCACACCAAAAGGTGCTCAAATTTGTCAAACCTTAGGTCACGGTAAAGTCTACTGCAAACCTGGCCGAAATTAAACTGAACCTTTGACCACTAACTGAAACCACTACTCTCAACTTTGCAGGTAACAACTATGGCTTGGTCAAAATGACTAAGGAATTGGTCATGATCATCGTGATGAAATCCTGACCACCCACGATTATGATCGGTAGTGTAGAGGAAATCGAGAGGCTTCACCACCGTCACGCAATTCACAGGAGTGGCTAGAGTCTAGCACTACCTTACAACCCTCTAGTTAACAGCCCGTAACAACCCGAGAATGGAGAGAAGAGAGGCGACAGAGAACGCGACCGTTTATTAGCGCCACGCCAGTCAAGTGTGTCGTAGTGTGTGAATGAGTGAACGGATGACAGGTATCTGATAACAGTAACCAATGAAAAGGGGATGAGTCATAATCACCGTCAGGTCAGCAAACCGAGTTCACTCAGGCGTGATCACTGTTAAACCGTTATAAGTCACTCAAGTGGATTATCCCCGCATGTGTAAATATAACTCTCTAATTCCATTAGTAAGGACGGCAATTGGTGACATCATTTATCGAGTCTCTCATTTAATCTCGACTTTAATTGGAATCGAATTCTGACGCTTTTGCAGCAGATATTTTCGAACGATTCTGCGCCCCTTGCCTCTTGACTCTCAATAAGATCGAACGACGTCAACAATCGTACGATTTCGGCATTTTGCACAATTTCTCCAAAGACCAACCATTCAGGTATGCGGGTGGCAGAAAGGGTTGTATCGGCAACAGCGATTTATCTCGAACGACTTCTGAAGACAAGCAATGATGGCAAGCGTTACATTTACCATCAGCCTACGACAATCGATTCACATGGGCCACATTTCGATTGGCAGAAACCTACGTATTACTTTTCAGAATCCTCATTGGAAGAAGAGGTTTGCAGAATCACTTTGCTAAGGGAGAGAGCATTCTCAATACGACCCACATCGACAGCCACATCACAA
>UXSR01005786.1:16493-30053 GCA_900604375.1 Mesocestoides corti
AGCACGTGACAGACCAGGCACATTTTGCCAGCTCAATAAACCGCCGACAGATTCATGTCAGTTGTGACGCGAGCGAAAGGCGGTCTTTGATTGGTTAGCTCAAGGCCACCCAGTCCACCAACGCGAGGAAAGGTAAATGACACGTGTGCATAAAAACACCTGCCCCGTTGGCTTAAGCGGCAACCTCTCGCGCGCGAAAGCCGCACTGGTGCGTGTGTGTCTGCCTACTAATTGTAAATAAATAGCAATTCATACGACCACAAGCAAACACCACGAATGGCTGAGTCCAATTCCGACACAGCCAATTGCCTTGACCACAGAGGAACTCCCTACAAAGTCGAAATGTGCTCACAGTCGAGGTCGCTGCCGATTGGTGGTCACAAAATTGAGGGAGTTTTTTAGCGATGGGTTTGCGCGAAGCAGGTAATGAGGGCGTGTGTTGATGGGAAATGAATTGGCGCACGTCAGAGTTGCGTTTTACCAAAGCTCAACAGACAAGCGAGCACGCCAAACGGGGCATGATAACGCCAGACACCTCAAAAGGCGCCATCCTTTCTCCCAAACATAACACATGCTACGACAAAAACCCACATCCAGTATTTGCAATTGGCAAGTGAATCTGTTCGACTGCGCTACGTGGCTTGGCGCAGGTCGCTCGAGGCGTAGGTTAGGACGGTCTTGAGGCAGCAAACGTGGAGTGATTAACAAAACGTTGCAGGACACCACCACCACCACCACCGACGCCAAATTGGCGAAGCCTGGCGCAATTAATGGTGCCCACTTTTGAAAGAAAACGGTCTTACATGCATACACACACACACACTAGTACAGTTTACACGAATTCCGTTCGATATTGCCGCAACCGAGGCTGCCATCGCTACTATTAACTAACTCACAGCAAGCACCTCTTGTGCGCACGACTTGTTCTTCGCGTACGCGCGTAAACACGCGTTCCACATTCTGTGGGTTGAAGTTGATTGGTCTCCCTGGTTGGTACGTGTGGAATACACGAGTATAAAACAGGATGCGAGATTCTGCAACGCATTCTGTGTGTGTGCGTGTGTGGCAAAATTTGAGCACAGGTAGCAGCAACGGCGCTGGAAGTGGCGTCGCAGGCAAATCCGGTTTCGAGGCAAATAGTGGTCTTAGATATCATTTGAGTTGCTTGTTAGTAGTGGTAAAAACAGATTAAGTTGAAGAAATACCACTTCTGAATCAACAAAGCAGAATTCGGACTTCAGAACTAACAGCTGACTGCTGCGTTTGGAAAGGTGTGCCGTAAGGAATTGACATGGGAGCTAATCCACAAACCTCGACACTCTATTGGGCTAGTCCAACTCCTTTTTGCAAACCGACATCTTGTGCAAGGTTTGAACAAAAAAGCACAAACGTCTGCAACGAAATCGACCTTGGAGGAGATAGTGGTGGAGGTTATTCGAAATAAAAAAACCTCAATAAGAGTTCTGTCGCACCTTCAACGCAACTTCTGCAAACGAATATTTGAGGCGTCGAACCACCGTCTTCGAGCTTAGAACACGTTGGAGAGGATAGTTACGGGTCCAGTGAAGGGATCACCAAGTAGAACCCCCAGTTTTACTGTCAGCGTGCATCGAGGACGGAAAAATCGGCCAGTCTTACCGCAGGCTAAAGCCAACAATTTCCGCGGGACTCTGTCGAACGAGGGCGTTGAAATGCCTGGAGTTGAATCCCGTCGGGCTTCAACTCCAGGAAATTTCGCACTCTACACAACTCCCTTCTTGCTCATATACGTGTTTTCGCGCATTTGGGAAGGGTGATGCCAACAGGTGTGAAAGCAGTAAATTCCACCTCTGACGAGCAAGGGAGTCAAACACAACCCAACCGTCAACCGCAATGCGGGATACGAGCGAGAGGAGCGACTTGTCAAGTGCATCCCGCCCTGACGGTGTTTACGTTACCGGCTTTGTTGCGATTAGCAACACACTGAAAAATCCTGCTTTTGGCATTAGAAAGAAAAATGTGAGAAAGGACTGGCGATCACACTGCAAACTGTTCACTCTGCGAAAACTTGAGACACACACACACACACACTTCACCTAAGTTACACCACGTGACCAATAGACAAGAAAGTGTGATGCAAGCAGCATATACCGACTATTGACGATATCCAATGGCGTAAGAAGTGAGTAAACGCACTTGATTTGGAGATTCGACAGAAATTGTCACAAGTGGACAAAGTTACGCGTGAAAAAAGTGGATTTAGTGGTGGCATTCGGCGTGATTATCTTCGAAGCAACCAGTGTAAGTAGAGGATGCATCGTGCGGACACAAAAAACACAGTCGCCAGAGCAGTTGACGTGGACGACGACGACTCAGTCTTCCTGGGAGGAATAAGTGTAACACTCCAGCATTTCCCTCAAAGTACAAGAAGTCAAAGTGTGGTCAAAAGACTTGTAACGGATAGGAAGACGCGGGTCAGAGAGCGACAAAAATTGCGCCAAAAATAATGAAACGATACTCACGACATTGACGTCGCCAGCACAACCTGTGACTGAGCTCTGGTGACGAGCTGATAAGTCGACGGGATTCGAGCCAGTGTCTTTCAGCGCGACTGGGGAGGTCTTAACGGGACCTGTGATATTCCCCGAGGGGGCAATTGGGTGAGGAGGAAGGGCCTACAAGGTGACAAGAAGTTGCTTTAGCATATCAGGTCTCTGCCAAAACACCCGCTAAAGGCAGGGGAATGGCCTATGGGAGCGGATCGTGGGCGTTAGAGACAAACGAAGGACTATTTATGATGTGGTAAAACAAGAGAGGGGCGACAAATGCCTATTGTGGAGCCAAAGTAAATTGTGGCTTAAACGTGCATATTGTTCTTTAGTAAAGTACATCGTGCAAGACGTACTGGGAAAGTGAAGTCGGTGGTATCGAGTGTCGCCGAAAACGGTGGGAAACATACAGTGTGTTTGCTAGCTGGAAAAAGAGCGTATTCGAAAGGCGAATAGGCTGGTCGGAGAGGAGTCACACGCGTCTGACTAACTAATTCAATTTAGACTTGGATGCGGGCAGCAATCTTTTGAGTCTTACGACCATAAATAACCGCTCGTGAGAAGCAGGACCAGCGAGGACTTGTGATTGGTCTCGCTAGACAAGATCGTGTGTACCTATCCACTTCGCGCTTTGGCAGATCGGCCAGAAGCAGGCCCGGAAGTTACGCGGGCAGAATGATTTCCTGCATATTTTGGATAAAAATTGCCGGTGGCCAACGTTGATTGCGTCTCCGTCCACTTTAATTCACCCTCCTTTTTTGTACACAGCTTCTTGGAAGCCAAGTTAGGCGCTGTCACCACGAGTAAGTCGAGCTGGAGAATCTTAGAGGCGTGTGCAGTGATGTTAAAATGAAATAAAAAAAATTGACGCATCGTCACATGCACAAGCATATTGATTAGCATAAAAACGCCATGTGTGCGCCGTGATCTAATGCTTCAAGCAAGAGAACACGACGTGCCAGATCAAAACTGATCGTGGATACGACTCTGTAAGTACTGGTTTCCGCGTTTTAAGGGTGGGCAGATGACGGCGACTACAAGCAAGATCAAGAATGGCAATTTCAACGAGTCTGGTGGACTAGGCGGAGCTTCTTACTTCAGGAGGGTAAGGCACTTTGCCTAGGGGCAAAACTTTAGAAGACAAGAGGGTCAGGCAAAAATGGGGAAGAAAATATCTAGTAAATAACTATGCGGCTTACACTTCTACCTATGAGTTCATCACGAGACGTGGACCTCGTAGCATGACATGGGCTGGCGGCAGAAACCGTACTGGCAGACGACCCATTGTCCTAGTAAACGAGGACATCAAAAAACAAAAACGAGTTTCAGAACACTAAGTTAGCTTTAACGCGTCTTTCACTATGGACAGGTATCGCAGGCGATAAATGTAAGGTGGCACTGGTTAGGCAATTAAATATCAGTAAAACTATGTTGAGTTGTGAAGAAAATTTAAACATGATTTTTTTTAGTGATTTTAAAGCCGTGTGTTTCCAATTCAGACGCGTTTCACTACTCAAGTGCCAAATTATTCACCACCCCTAGAATTATGACGGCTTAATCGTTTATCTCGCCTTCCCATCGGAATACGTGGTTTGGCATTGTCAGAGCGTAAAGTAATGCCGATGTATTGGCCATACTTCCGCCTTGTTGTGAAAAAATACGACATTTAATCACGACAGACTAACAAAATGAGTTAAAAAACTGTTTCTGAAATTGCTTTGGCCATAAGCTATCTCCAGTGGCGTCATGGTCACACACAATCACACACATTTCACCACAAGTAACGGCGTATTTAAGAAAAGACTCGTTTTTACCGTGTCTAGGTAGTAAATAGTAGGTAAATTAAAGCCATCGAATAGATTTCTAGGTCCAATTTTCAAGTATCCTCGTAGACTGTAATTAAAACTACAACGACACGGCTGTAGTGATGCAAATTGGCTTTCGCCGATAAAATTCCATTTGAATCATAAAAGAGCATCCAGGCTAGATAAAATAAAAAGCAACAATTGGGGATATTCACTAGTTAACGTACAGGCAGAATTACGGGAAACTCTAATACTTGACAACCACAGCAAATGTTGTCAAAGTGACAATTTGAAAGCATGGTTTATAGTCGAAGATTATTTATGCTTGCTTGAAATGGGTGAAGATCTGAAAAAATAATATTCCGCTGGGAAAAGTAGGACAAATTAATATTGCAGATCCATGTAGAAAATTCAGTACAAAGACACTCAACTGCAAAGAAAATTACGCAAGAAGTACAAACAGATTTTGTCGAGTTTTTCTATTCGTGTTTTAAAAGTAAAGTATGATACGAATACGAAATAATAACGAAAATCACGTACACTCGAGTACACGCAGCTGTCATGTGAATGCGCGGTAACGGTAACATGCGAAAACTGAAAAGGAAATAAGTTGTTTTACAAGAAAAAAAGAGTCAGCTACCGAAAATGACTTACTGGAGAAGGATATGAACAATGCGCATGTATCGAGTTCACGTTTGGAGGATTAAGCGTGGTTGGAGTAGGGTTATTAAGAAAAGAACACGCAGAACCCTATAAAAAAGCATAGGAGTAAAAAAATCGAGTAATTAGTGGCACGCAAATTATTTGTGGGAAAAGTAAAATTAAAAATACGTTAAACATACACTCATCTCCAAGCATATAAAATTTATTTGCGTTATCTTACGCTACATAAACGACCTAGAAAAGCTGACCACTTTGTAAAAAGCGGTGAGAAAACGATGCGATGAATTATGGCTCCAATATTTACTAAAGTTGCATATTTGTGCAATCTCAAAATTGTTGACTAAAAAATTATATGGTAGAAAGGCCGCTTGACTTTAATGGAGACCATTATCATGGGCTAGCTAGTTGTAGCAAATTGATTTTTAAAGCGATTTTTCAAAAACCGCGAAACAGCTAAGAGGTTTAAGCTTCAGAACGTACGTAAAGAGGAACAGTGTTATGATTTGTAGGAGCAACTGGAGAGTGTGGGACGTTGAGGATGACTGGCTGATAGGGAGAATGAACGTCAGGTTCCTTTTTGACGTTAGAAACCAAGAAGTTAGTGTTATTTTTGTTCCTTGTATGACTCTGTGACGCCATTTATTGGTAAGCAACTAAAACAATACGTACTTAGGAAACGAAACTTCATTTATAGAAAAGAATAAAAGGAATCACACGCGCTAACCTGTAACACACATGTTTATTTACCAAATCAACGCCTTCTTATCAGTACATTAAAACGATACAAGCTTTAAGAAACTGTTATAATTAAATTAATCGAGCATTTGTGTGCAATGTATCATTGCAGCTCGTTAATAAAAATTTGCCTAAAATTGTCTAACTGTTCGATTAGGTTCCGTGCAATCAAAATCACATTTTAAAACAGATCTGACCTCTTAGTTTCTAATTTGAGTAAATTGGTTTTGTTCATTTCTTTATCTTTATTTGGAATTAGAGCTAATATGTTTGAGATTAGTGTTTGCACCTGCAGCTACCGATGGGTAAACAAATATTTCGAATATTTTAATCAAAAACTCTCCTGACACTTCTGAAAATGATGAATTGCATTTATTTACTTGAGGTATTCAATTTTATTTGATAAATGGCCAAAATCTATAATAATTAGATTTTGTGTAATATTTACTGACAAAGTGGTTTACTCTGTACATATATAAGATATCGAATGCCGATATTTTCAGTTAAATAGTCAGTGGCTGCATTCAAATCTTAAATCAGTGTTTCAAACCTTTTTTCGGTTACGATACTCTATCCACTCCAATTCTTCGTTTTCTGACATTTTTTGATGTTTACAAGAGAAACGCTAATCAGGGATTTAGAATCAACTTACTAGTGCCGGTTGGCTTTAAAATATTGCATAATCGATGGTATCTATGGCCAATTAAGCAGATTTGCTTTTGGCGAATCATTTAAAGGCCACCTGTTCGTGTCTCTAAGCATTTTTAACTTTTAAAGAAGGCACAGATTTGTAGGGCAGCTCTCTTCATCGAGTTCAATAATCTCCAATAAGTCATATAGCCTGCATTTCTTGTCCGCGTAACATTTCCAGCTACAAGAAATCTAAACATTTTGAGATATCGGATCTTTTGTGCTTGTGTAGCATATTTTACAGTAATTTTGCTTAGTTGTGTTAATGGCTCATGGATAATCTGTCACTTTTTCTTACTCAAAATTAGTGTCTAAATTCATCACATAATGAGATAATTATGCGAATAAAAAATGCATAAGTTAATTCAAGGCATGAATGGTGGTTCCGTTTTCAGGAAATTAAGTGTTCATGTAATCAAATGCCTGAAATGCCCCAAATTTACAGCATTGACCGCAAATTTGCTTAGCGAATGCAGTACTAACGCAAGATTGAAATGTCCATTAAGCAGTAACCTTTTTTTAGATCAAATAAGCTGATTTTTAACAGTAACATTCGGCGTTAATAGGTGGAATTAATTCAGGATTAACTAAGATTGTTATGCGGGACCGTGGAAGCATCATTTCCGCTTATGTGAATTCAATTTGCCGAAGGAAACTGAAAACCACTCACATAACACCTATTCGATTTGAAAAAAAGCACCTTACAATAAAGATTTTGCAGGACGTATGAAGTGAAATATTCACGTGTGTAACATTCCACAAATCAAATTTTGATGGAATACCATTTAATCACTCCTTTAAGTTACATGTAATTTGCATTACTTATTTGAACACCATGAATTTATTCCGCTTTTATCATTTCATTGCTATTATTCCGGTAACTCTTACCAAGTCCCAGTTACCACTTTCCTTCATACGTGACTAACTCATGCAATTTTTATCAATCTTACACTTAGTCCCCTATAATTTGGTTTATTATCGCTTATTATTATGGCTGGTCATTCGTAAAATCAGGCCGTAAGTGTCAAAAGCGTGATGCGCATGTCATTGGTGAGTGAACATAAAGCATTAGCTGTTGTTGAACATGCAGGGATGGGCACAGCGTGAGTTTGTAGCAGATTGACAGCGATCGCGCCTGAGTGAACCTTGGTTACTGACCTGACGGTGACAATGACTCATCCCCTTTTCATTGGCTACTGTTATCAGATGCCTGTCATCCGTTCACTCATCCACACAATACGACACACTTGACTAGCGTGACGCTAATAAACGGTCGTGTTCTCTTTCGCCTCCCTTCTCTTCATTCTCGGGTTGTTTTGGGTTGTTAACTAGAGGATTGTAAGGTAGTGCTAGACCCTGGCCACTACAAGTTGAGGTTCTTCCATGTCTGTCGGCGTTACTAAGCGCAATTCACAACACCCCCCATTTGACGTCTGCTACAAAGAATCATGCAAGTTAACCATCTTATGTGGGGCTAATAAGTCATTGGAACGGTACCTTGGTTGACGTCCCCCATCACATCCATTAAGATTCACTACACCTATATTAGGGACACTACACCATAGTCAACTTAATGACCTGTCACAGTGAGATATATGGCTCTCGCAATTGCAGTTGTTTTCTTAGTGATTCCTAATGACTCACGTCCATGAACTGCGGCCACTTTTTCCAGATCATTCAGACGTGCCTGATCATGCACATCTGTGCAAATACCCCCTTTTTCACTCATGACACATCCCTCATCTTGCGGATGCTGGTATATTAACTAGTTATTGGTTGTGGACCCCCACCACTCACACCTCACCTGTCCTTGACTTTGTCTGCACAATTGAGCCAACAATCAATTTTCGTCTGACGTAGTCTTCGGTCTTATCAACTTTACCGGGTATCCGAATAGCGTGATCCGATCAATACAACGCGGCCTTTAGGCGCGTTTACTCCAACATGATCCGATCCACCCAATAGGCCCTGAATTGGCACATAAGGACGACGTATCCAGAAGGTGTTGTCTGGTTTGGCAAAGCGGATGGTCTGAGTTCGCAATCCAGCCATGCGCCTTGTTAGCTCATAATCTCCACCATGGTTTACACTTGACCGCCCACGGTGTTTATTCACTCCCTCGGATCCCTACTAACCTCCTTTGATCATGCGTGTAAATACTCAGTAAGAGTGTGATCCTCCGTCCTAATAGCTCTTCTCATTATTATTCGAAGGTAACATAAATTGTACAATTGAAACGTGGGCTATGGATTCAGGGATAATAAGAGAAGCCGATTGGCGGCGGATCATTTGAACGCGATCAAGCGAAAGGCTGCATTACAGGTTGCAAACTGGCCTGACGATGGCGGAGGTAATCATCGGGCAGTGAGAAGAGAGTTTGATAGGGCTTGTAACAGCTAACAGCGGGGTTCGCAAGAAGTTGACGAGGGGGTTTGATTTCAAACAGGAGCGTGCACATCGCAATGTTAGGAGGTCTTGTCATTCCCAACAACCACGCCAGTAGCAGAAGAAACGAGTAAAATTTGATTGGAACTAGAATGGAAACACGGTCGTGGAGAGAATACTTGCAAATCTAGTGGAAGACGTGAATTACGTGCACCAACCGACAATGATGTGAAATCGGGCCAATAAGTGGTTGTCTGGCTAGTCGAGTCTTCTTTGACACGCTTTTCTTTTCAATGGAGTTTTGTCAGTGTCAACGAACGTTGAGATTTTACAGGAACTGCAGCTAACAGAACTACGGGGTGAGTGGAAGCTAGTTTGTAGCAACAATTCAAGGTCAGATTTTCCAAAAAAAGCGCAGAAAACAATAAAACGCTCTGGTTGGAGTGTGAGTCTTATGATATCTTATGAGATGCCAATTTGAAAAATTGGCCAATCACCCTGCTGATCCAAAGTTCCCAGGTGGGAAGTTGGCAACCACGTCTACCTTCTAAATGCCTGAAATCCTTAGGTATCTCTTGGATGCCACATGGGCTGTGCAAGAACAGCCACAACTAATGAGATTCGCTTGACCACAACTGGTTGTCGCCTGGTTTTCCACCACCACACCGAGGCTCATTTCTGGTTTTGACCAATTTCGGAATGATAGCTTTTATACCGAAACAGTGCGTCGGATATTGCAAACACCTTGACAAACGCAACGACAATTTGAGTGAATTCGTTAGCGCTTGTTTATGCAAAAAACGGCTTGGCATGGTTCGCAGACGTAGACGAAGTACTTTTGGCAGCCAATTGTGTAAACAAGTTGAAAAGTCCACTGGTTGCTTGGTACGGCACATCTCACCAAACCACCGATTGACCCAGACACTTGGGAGGTGATTCCTGGCATTTTCAGACTATGCATCCCTGTGAGGGCTACTGGGTGTGCTGTTATTCTAGCAACGTAAACGAACCCGCCATCGACCTTGGTTTTTGCTGTCTGTTGTGTTAAATGTGCCTGACCTTGGTAATGGCCTTGTGCCACGCCGAAGCCTCATGACTCAAGCGCTCGTCGTTTGCACCGGAGATCAGAAGTTGCACTTTTACATTGCTGCAGCACTTTCAACCAATCGCGAGTCGCCATTCACATGAAAGTTTACTCGAAGCGAAGGGGTCGCGTGCATTGTGTGAAACGCCCGCCCAGCGTTATTGGCTCCCACTCGGTAGCTTGACAAAACAAGCGAGATTGCACAGGCAGGCGTCAATCAGGCGCAGCAGATACAAAAACAAGGAAGTTGTTCGTGTTCATTATTATTTACGATCTCACAGGCAGTGCTACTAACTACATCTAACTGACCTTGGCCTTGTCAACTTGTTCTCAACTGAGAAAATCGATCCGAGGCGTGATGCGGCCAGTTTTCACCTGAAACCATGCCATGTTTTCAGTTGAATTTACGCAAAGATTGCAAGGAGGATTGCTTAAACACCATAAGATGCTCAAAATCCAACGATTGGTTAAATTGCTCGACGTTTTAGAAGACCGGTTCATCGCTTTTGGAAGTGTGCTGTTTCCCAATGTAATGCATCCCTATGCATGCCTCGTCTCTGTAGCAATGCAATTCCTCAGAGCTAACCGCGATGGACTTGGCTACAGATTGACGGAAAGTGGTGCACACTCGGTTAGCTGCAGTATGTCCGGAATCCCCTCATGTGGGTAATTCGCACAATTCCCAAAATTCAGCCTTTTTGAAACCACCGACTATTGAATTAAGTTTTAATCTGGGGCTGACACTAACGTGTCACTTTGAAAAAACAAATCGTCATGTTGGCTGGGCAGTCGCGGTAGGCGACTTTTGGGGGACCGGCGCACGAACACGAAGCCGCGTGAGCAGCCAATCCAACTTGACTGTCTGAAGTGAGTCACCAGTTTACCCCGCATTGGGAAGGTGACACACGAGAGATGAGTCATCGCTAGCCCAAACTCAGGACAGGACTTCGTGCGACTGCCTCCACCGCCTGTGTCAAGGGCCGAGTTCTCATCCAGGTGCGCCCAATTATTTGTGGCCAGGGTGGCTGGGATGAATAATACACCTCGGAGTGTATGGACCAATAGGAGATGGGCGGGCGAAATGAGCAGAACTGGTGGTGTGCATGAGGTAATCGAAAAAAAAGGAATGGACAGTGTATCGTCAAAGGGCTTAAAACTTATGCTCCCGGGATGTTGAATCGTTATTAGAATTCTTTCGAATCTGCAAATTTTTCGTGTCGACATAATTACAAAACGAATAGTGTTATTTCAAGGCAAAATTCGCCTTAATATCGCTTTGAAATACGTTGAACTTTGTGACTTGCACGGAGGACGCATTCCTCTGGATAGTGATCTGAATATTGCAACAAGCACGCGCACGTAGACATCTTCCTGGCACAATTTCCAAATGTCACCGTGATATATGTGTGAAAGTAGATCGACAGTGTGTTTATGCGGCAACGCAAAACCGGGTACTCGATACACCCATTTTGTCTCTTATTATTACCCCCGCCACTTATGAAACAAACGATCTCAAATGGTGGATTTTGAAGTAAAAGCATGCACATAGGACCCAAATCCAAGGACACGCATTTTCTCAACTGTTCGTGGTCAACTTGATTACACTAGTACTACTAGCAAACTTACAGTAACGTAAAAAATTGGTTGGCCAAATTAGCGCGTCTTTTTCAAAGATCCTGCCTGGCATACATCAAGCACTGGAACACACACCTTGGATAAAATTTTCCATCTAATGGCCTTCCAAGTGCACCTAATGGCATTGTGCGCCTGTCTGGCACATGGTCGACCGTTAGTAAACTGCCAAGTGGCATCTGGGTTTGTGGGTTTATTCCACTGAAACACATTCTATCAGTGGAATAATTGCACAGGAATTCCAGACTTCATGTCAGGAGCCCCCACTGAAGTCGTTTCACACAAAACATCTCATTCCCACATGCGACGGTCTACTTGCAGGATTCTTTGTAACAGACGTCAGGTGGAGATTGTTGTGCATGGTGTTTAGTAACGCCGTCAGTCATAGGGGAACCTCAACTCATAATGGTTTAGCGCAGGTGGTTGTCGTGGATTATCCCTAGGGGAAACAACCAATCACCCCAGGTTTCGGTGTCAGCACACCTATGAATCATGCTATTTCACATTTCTGAACTAGAAATACGCACGACTCAACGACAGCAGCTTGGTTGAGCTGTCCGGTTGACGGTTGCCTCCGCCGTCCACGACCTTCTGGATCTTCGCGGTCATCGGAGTAGCTTAAACGGCGTGGTTTGAGATCAAAACAGAATAATGACACACTGATGAGTGTTCAGACGTGTCCACGCATTGAATGTGAACACGGAGAACGATGCGGGGATAGTGGAGTGGACTGGCACGAGTTCTGTCGGTGAATTATCACGGTAGGCTCCATTTCCACCGTCCAGGGCAAATACCAGCGTCCACTTCAGGACGCCAGTAAGACGGGCAAATACCTTCCCCGGATTTTCGATCAAGCAAAAGTCTTGTCAACGAAACAGCCTACTTCAGATTGGCCGTGACGCTAGTCTAGCAAACACACTCCAACAACCAACGCGCAAATTCTGTGTCCAACGCGAGCACACCTTGACAGGTCGGGACAATCACGTAACCGTATGATGAGTGACCTTGACCTGATGGCGAAATTAGCGAGGTTGTGTAAACAGTGGCAGTCTTGAAGAATACCAACCCCTCCGCCAGAGAATTCCAATGCATGTTCACCATTTCCCAGCGTTCCTGCTGTAGCTTGGAAAAAGGCTTTATCCGACCAATGGCAGGTGACATTTTTATCCAATAAGGAGTTATGCGAACTGATTCGCATTCATTCGCTTGAGGGTGCATATCGAAATTATTGGGTCATTTAAATCTCTTAACATGCTGTATCCACTTGGCTACCCACCGTTAAAAGCCACGTTCTTAGTATGCGGTATAATTTTTATGACGAATTTAACAACAGATCTGATTTTGAATGCAAGAAATAAATTATTTATGCGGGTTGTGAGTGGTGGTAGAGTTAGTCGTGTGAGGAACCCTCCTGAGTAGAATCGATGTCTTCCTGCATGTCCTCCTCGATCACCTCGCTTTCCTTCCTGCTTAGTACCTCGGCCACCTAAAAATCACATTGATTGTTTGATTCAAAAAGAACGCTGTTAATCATTCAAACATTCAATTAATCATCGTTTCTTTTCCATGCAATTGCTTTCATATGCTGGTTTCACAATTCTTAATGGTTAAGAGTTAACAATTTCGAAGTTATCTGGCAGCTTCATATAGTCAAATCAACCTCGGAGTAGCTATATTTAAAATTTATAACACTACAGACAGGCATTTACGCGAGTGGGAACTATGAGTGTGTGAGATTTTGGGTGTGAGTGTGCAAAAAAGACTTAAATGCACGCACTGGGAACTTGCGGTCGTAGTTGCGAGAAAACACCGATTTTCCTCACTAAATTGGGTGTACACACACTGGTCACACTAGATTTTCAACAATGCGGTTGCGAAAACGTAGACACAAATGAAGTATAGGTGAGGAAGGTGTGCAAGCATGACCTTAGCGCAAAGAAATCAGCGCGCTTGGATTACCCGACCACCACCACCACCACCACCATCACCACCACCACCACCACCACCACCACCACCACCACCACCACCACCACCACCA
>UXSR01005787.1:5562-30043 GCA_900604375.1 Mesocestoides corti
TGAGTAAAACGGTTGTGTCTGCCATCTCTAATCTTCTACTTGTCTTCTCAGGTATCTGATTTTGATAAGCTGGCCATATCCAACGTCGCAGTGTGCTTCGAGTTAACGTACCGGGACTCTCACCATGGGTATCGCTTTCCTTTCTAAACAAGCGTCTTTTTTGGGTTATTTTGACTTACAAAGCACTTAAGTAGCTGTTGCCTAATAAAATGATTTGAATAGAAACACCAGTTTGGACAAGAGTGCAATTTTTGCCGTCTTGGAAAATGGGGACAAAGGCTTGTGGGAATGAAGCCACAGATACTCCGTCAGACGTAGCTCCGTAATTTGGAAGCACAAGTCCCATTGCAGTGCACAAACCCACACATAAACTATCCCACAACCAACAAGGTTTGCTGCAAAATACTTCCTTTCTGCGCTACAACCGCCATAAAGAGACAAATTGTTGGCAATAAAGGCAGATCCAACTGCACGAAATTCGACTGCGCATAAACTGGACAGTGGTGGGCGTTTGTAGTGCATATTTTTTTACATACCCTCAACTGTAACACCTTTTTTTTCACCGAATATATATACAAAAGGTTCAAAAGTGTGGTAGATGGTTGTTTCGACAAATTCTCTCACACGCACAAAATTCACCGGAGGCATTATCTTACAGCATGTGCAATTTCGGCGAAATGGTTATTATTTTCAGCGATTTGATTGGCCATTGTACCCTGAAGGTTGTGAATTCTGACAAACCTTGCTTTGGAAATGGTTCTTTTTTAAATATGGAGTCTTGCTAACACTTAAGACGACGAAAAATCCACTTGGCTGTCGTTGATCCTCTGTAGTTAGAGAACAAAAAGGGGTTGAAGTATTACCAAGATAATTGCTGAAAAAGAGTGCCGTAGTTTTTCTACTTCTCCCCGTTCATGTTTGAATTCAACAATGCAAAATGTTGCTCTACTTTTTTACAACCAAGCAATTTTCAACTTTTTGCATGAAGCCAATACCAAGGACTACCAAGTAGTCGTTTTTTTCTCGAAAAACCAACTATTTTGTCAAAGGGTCAAGAGGAACGACTTCATGAGGCGGATTGTAATTATTGCAACCAGATTTTGCAACTGTGCACACAGCCAGAGAAGATTCAGTCGCACGAAACAATTTCGAACTTCCACGAGAATTTTATTTAGTTACTTTGATTTACTTTGACTGGCATTGTCTATTTTTTGCATGACAGTTTAAAATTAAGTTATGAAAATAGCGAGTTAGTAGCCTGCTGGAACTAAAATTCTCTAGCTTCAAAAACGATTAATATGAATCCCATTTTTAAAACAAGAAAATGTAAGAAATTGAAGAAAATTTGGCACTTATTTGGTACTTAGTAGCCTATTGGTTTATGTTTTTTCCAATCACATTTGTCGCTGCATGTGCTTAATCGATGTCAATTGGCTCAGCTTGTGCAAAACCAACCAATAGGAACTTTGCCTTCTAGTTGGTTTTTGATCATGATATTGTACTAATTATGTTAAGAAGCATTTATTTAATTGGCAATTTGTTGAATTTTAGGTTGATGAAGTTAGGCAAAAACTTAATTAACGCCCAGTACATTTAAATCGCCAGGAAATCATTTTAAATGTGTCCTTTGAAATAATTAATGTAGCGGAACCGCAGCAATTAACAGACTGTCGTTCAGCTGCAAACTAATGCACTAAGAAGCAATTACCACACCAAGAGGTTAATCCAATCCATAAAACAGCCTTGTAATTGGTGGTTTTTAATGTCAGAGTCGAGGAGGAATGCAATGCCACGTTACATAGTGTACACGCATGTAATTGCGGAGGGATTTGGCTAGACTCGGCTCCATTACACCAACAGAATCCTGCACACGCATGCAAATTTACGTTTAGTGATTGTTGCCGTGTATATTTTCAAGTAATTTCATCTGAAACCCCTGGTAAAAAATCAGCTATAATTTTTGTTGAAAAAACGGTGGTTGTTTGAGCCACAATCTTCATTAAAAACCATTGATTTAAGTGTCACTCCACAAATATTTAAATTTTGGCCTGATTGCGCATTGACATGACCTTGATACAGCTAAACAAAAATGCAGAAAATTGTCAACGAAAGAAATGCCAATGCCACGATTTCATTAGCTATATTTGTAAATTTCAAAGCGAAACCTGTCTTTAGATTTACGAGATGTAGGAATTAGTTTTTTTTTCAAAAAACCGGGTAAAATAATTCGGCAACTTTGTTTTCTTTCTTTGCATCTTTAAATGCAGGTTGGTTATCGCTTGCATTAGATCAGCATTTTGCGTTGCACATCGACGCAGAAAACCCATTAAACACACATAAGAATTTTGTCGACAAAATCTTGACGCGCTTGATTTCTGCCAGAACTTACGCGGATGCTCCAATTTTCATAAAATGACATATTTTTCAAATCACCACGCATCAATCTCTGTCCTGCCAAGTCGATTTTTAAAAAAACTGCAAAAAATTTGATTAAAAATTCTTAAAAATCAAAATTTGTATTATTTTTTGAAATTTTTGTGCAAGTGTGCACCGATAAAACTTGGCTTGTTCAATTGGAGGGAATTGACGCTTGTTATAAGAACTTTCGTATTTGTACTACTTTATGCCGCATCAGTAGCATAACTGACATTCCTCGTTCAAAATCGTAAATAACCTTGCATGTACTTAGGTGAAATAAAACAATAAATTAAACTTGGGTATTATTTCACAAAGAAGTCTTTTTAACACAGGAACTATCGTAAGTAAGGACAAATAAAAACAATAATTGTTTTCTTATCGAGCAATGCCATCCCAGTCCTGGCCACTTATTTATTTGAACTTTTATCGAATAAAACGATTGAGACCTAAAATTTTCGCAAAAAAAACGGCTTTTTATAAAGTCCATTTCAGTTTTTTATGAAGTAAAAATTTATCGACTTGCAAGTTAAGCTCTTTTACTACATCAAATTTAGTTAAACGTGCGACTTGAAAAGATTTTTTTAATCATTTGGAATTTCGACGGATTTCTTGAACTGGTCAAAATTTCAATAATGCGAAATTATAACGCGAACTTTAAATTGCAAGGTAACAGTGCGATGCACGCATCAGTGGAAGGTAGAGTAAAACTTGCGATTTAATTGGACAAGTTGAAAAATTCAAAAAACGAGTTTTGTGTGCATTTACACTTGTCGTTTGCTGACACAAAGAAGCACTTATGACTGTTATTATATGAAAAATAATACAAACTAAAATCACGTTTAATGATTGGTTGGGCGAAATTAAAATTTAAATGCAGCATTTCCAAAGATTATTTAAGTATTTCAAGTCGCTATTTGGAATGATTGTTTCCCTTCGGTCAAACATAACTAGAGTAATAGTGAAACCCCAAACGAGAAATCTGGTAACGAAAGTATTTGACGGATTAATCAGAACACTTTCCATACCAATGACCTGCAGATTGAGTTGGTCGAAAGACATCGGCGGTGTGCTGGTCCAGGCACGCGAGTGCGTCGGTCTAGACGTGGTTCCAGTTCCAGAGTCATTAGTGCCGAGGTCCTTCTCCTGAAGTCGCCTGATCATGGCGCTTCGCTCGACGCAGTTCCATCGACCGGCGTCCTTTTCCGACGTCCACGTGATCAGGAGACGCGACTCCAGGAGGTTGGAGTCGACCCAACGACTCGACACGTAGGTTCCGCCCGATTCCACACGACTGGCACGCCTCCGGACACCGTTGTGGTACCATTCCAGCACGATGGACGGATCCATTTTGGCCTCAGTTGAGGAGAAGTTTGCCCTGCATATCAGCTCCAGTGGCATTCCATAAAACGCTAGCTGCGGTCCCAATATTGTTACTACATTACGAAACACTTGTTGTATTTTGTATTATTTAACGCTAACATTGACAGCCTACAACGTTTCGGCGTTAGATAAGTGGTTATTTTTAAAATATTGACTGACATGGTTCAGGGCATTTCAATGCCATGCTTATAATCACAACAACCACGAGAACGAATTCTTGCAGGACTGGATTGTACGTTTTCCAAGTGGATTTTACTAAAACGAACGTGGCTCGTCCCGGCACGCAAGCAGCTAATTGACAGGTGTCATTTAAAATTGGTGCCAGTCAAGGGACATTTTCATCAGAACGCATTTTTCACCACACAAAAAGTTAGTAGTACTTTTACTCAACGAAAAATGCACTAACCAAAATTCATTGATAAATGAGAGAATGTTTTCTTTTGTTAGAAAAAGGAGTGTTTTTGCCAATATGTTAATTTTAGTCTAGTACCATTTGCACAACGAGTGCTTGGTTAGCTACATAAATAGAACTGAACTAAAATCTGCTTGATGACCATATCTGTTTTGATTCACGCGTCCTAGGCCAAATGCGCCTTGTTTAAATAGACGTCAGACAGTTCACATAACCCCGGGAATTGTGAACTTCTAATTCGGTCACAAAGCATTTAGTTAGCAAAATACACTTCGACTACGTAATTTTCAATCTAACCTGGCTTGTGTTTTAATGCAATGTAACAATTTTAAAATAAAAAACAATCGAGCAATGTAACAAGTATTTCGCCTCCTGTTTATGAATGAGAGACGGTTTTGTGTTTTTAAGCAAGCAGCTACCCACAATTCACAAATTCACAACGTTCTAGTAAAGTACAACGTAGAGTTTAATGTGACTGAAATACATTAAAGGTTGCATGCGATTGTTTAAAATTTGTCTATTTTGTAAAATGCACTTGTTGCAACGAGGCGTATAATTATTTGTTTTAATTAACAATCAGTTGACAAGCGCGTTTTTCAAAAATTCAAAGGCAGCAGCGTTGTAATGCATCGCTATATGAATGTTTGGATTTGGCAGCAAAAAAAATAACAATTGTATTGCGTGCGCCGGATCGTAGATATTATCGTGTTAATCCCGATTTTCTGTAATTTAAGTTGGCTGTTGCCTTTGTAAATGTGGGTGATTGTGGTAAATAAAATGAAATGTAAAGGAGTAGAATAAACAAACCTTTGGATCGCACATTGGAACGGGATCCACCCGAGTCACTAACTTGCATTGATGCCGAGGGCCTTTTGCCTGAAATGCAAAAAAAAACACACGGAAAATTCACCAACCAATTTTCGAAAATTGTTTTGCGTATCAAACAAAGAACTTTATTCTGTTGCACTGAAGCACAGGTGTGATTAGCGCGTGTCTGGAAAATGAATGGTTATGCTGTTCGACTTGATTAATTGCTGCAACGGGTTGGCCAACTACGTTTCTTGCACAAATTTAATTCATCAAATTAGTGGTGACTGTAGTTGAGGTAAGTGAAACCGATTTTATTCTCGACTTTTAACTCATGTTCGCCGGTAATCACCGTGGACGACGTTGAACGTCCGCTCGAAGGCCTTCTCCTGAATGCACGTCTGGCTGGCGCAGGTGGGGCGGTTCTGTGCACTGCCTCGACACCGATACTTATGAGCGTCGTGGTTCGTTGCGTTGACAATGACGAGTTGACTTTCGTTCGGGGAGAGGCGGTGGACTTGAATTCGCGCGTCAGGAGAAAATATTTGGTCACCAACGGCCAGAGGGTACAGTAGATCCGTGCGTTCCCATATAATCTTTAAACAAAATTTGAAAATTCCGCCTTATTTCATTTTGAAATACATGTTATTAGGCTGCGTTTATAATTATCTGCGTGAAATTGGAATCAAGTCAAATAATTTAGTCTTCATGAAATAAATTCGAGGTTAGGCTGCGTCTTCTCACCTTGATTGAAGTGTTTACCTGGAACCTGGAAAAAAAGTGACTCGCAGGTGGCAAAGTTGCGATTGGCTGATCTTCTAAATTATGTAGCAAAATTTGAACTCACATTTCTATGCGACTTGGGATGGGAACAGTCAAGGCGTATTGGCGTCCCGCTATCAAAGTACACAGTTGTTACACCATCGTCACCTGCATGAGTATGACTGGAATGTTCTCTCGAGTCTAGAAAAAATCCAATAATCCAAGTGAATTTCACTGGCTAGCTTGATTTTTTGAATTTTCTATTGGTTTACTGAACAGGTAGCCATATTTGTTTTGTTTTACTAGATAAGAGGCCAAAAATTGCAATTTTTTGACTAACTAGATCTTAACTTGAAGTAGGAAAATTAGCAGCCTTAAAAAGACGTCATGTGACCATGTGAATCATTTAAAAAACCGGTCATATTTTTGACTTATAAATAGTAATTGGTGTCAACGAGACAAGCGCTACTTTATTTTTTAAAAACGTGTACAAGAGAGCCACCTTGCTGCTGAGCGTTTGTTAGAAGCGAATTTTGTTTATAAAAAGAACAATTTTTTTGCAAGCCGCAAGCACGACATTTCCAAAAAATGCGTTTACTTAAACAACTATTCAACGCCATACTGGTGTGAAAAGGAACTGTCAATAACCCAAATGCATAGCGGTTCACGACGTCCACAATTGACTTAAGTGACGGATGCTAGATAGACACAAGGATCTAATTTAAAATATTTTTCACGAGATAATCTAGCAGCTTAAATTAATGTAAACTGTATTTGAAGGAATGGTCTCGTGTCTGAAGAGCAACGTGAAACAGATCACCAAGTGACTTGATTTTTGCAAGAGAAAACTTGCTTTTCAGCTTCAGCTTTTTAACACGGCGCATATATTTACCCAAGCATGCTAAACGCACTTAAACATGGGTTAGGAAAATCCCTGGTGGCAAAATTTTTGTGCACATATTTGCATTATACTTAGTAGTCACTTAAATTCATTCGTTGCTTTGTTCGAAATTCGAAAACTCAAGATATTCCAACGCGTTCGGCTTTAATTTAAGAGAAAAATATGCAAAAAAGTGCAGATTTGGGAAAGTAACAACTTGCCTGCACTTGGCTGTGGGATTTTGATTTGATCTGTTGATTGTAAGGTTCTACGGTCAAACGGGTCACTTTCCAAACAGAGGCCTAACCTCACGAAACATCCAAGCAAGGTCATGATAATTCTAATCCACGACTTCATTTTTTTACAAAAATTCACGTGTCGATGATTGTCTCACTTCTTCCAGAGGTGCACCATCTCATATTTTCGCGCCAATTAATGCTGTGGGTGGTCGAGGTAAAGTGGCTCTACCTGTTCTAGAGTGACCAATCACTGGCAAGACAACTGGTCACTCAGAGCCAATCAGAATGCAGGTTCAGCTATGTGTGTGCGTTCGCGTCTACGTGTTTGGGAAAGCGCGTTGGCTGATACCGTGGCATACGCCGTGGTGAACAGCACTTTTTTTCAAATCCATGAACTTCATCTTACTGAGTAATTTCCAACCGATTGAGGTTCCAAACATTTAATGCACAAAAGAGTGAGCTGATGACGCGTTTTTTCATAAAGTTTAACCAAACAAAACATTGTTTTTGCTTAATAAGTTCATGAAAGATACTAGGTTTATGATGCAGAAGCCGCGTCACTAACAATTTTCTTAAATTTCCAGTATTTGCCAGTCTACCGTCAATAGTTTTGTGCTAAATCTGTGAAATCGTTTGTGCATGAAGCAAATTTAAGCGAACACGCGTAGCATATTTTGCATATTCACAATTTTTCAGGCGCCTAGTGAATAAAATATCATTTCGCCTTTGCAAAAGCGGCTTTCATCAGCTAACATTGTTCTCAGAAGTGTTTAACTCAAAAATTACGGATTCCGTTTCAGCGAAAACATTAAAATACGTTTGAATCTCAGTGTTTCACAAGGACGCAGAATTGAGTAAGGTAAAATTTGATATTTCGAAAGTACGTCTAGAGTTAAAATAGACTCTAGTTGATCTATTCTTTAAATTATGCAGTAGCAATCAAATAGTGTTTCATTACATCGAGAATTTAATGCGAAACTAAGACAGAACTGTAAATACAGAAGTTTTATTGGTGAGAAAATTTGCTTTAACACAAATCATAGTCAAGCTTTGTACGCGAAGTTGCAGGAAATTTGACAAATTTTAAGTTTTGACAGCTTACGTATCTTTTTCTTAATACTTGAAAATATACTCAGTATTCACTTTGGTGCGTTTAAAACATGGTTCAAGGATTTTAAAGAACATTAAAGAATGCCAAATTTATTTCCTCTAAATGTTTTGGCGTTTTCATTTCGTCGTATAAATAATTCTTTTCTGTTGTTAATCCACAAAAGCGCTGTGTTTGGAGTGCAGTCTTCTTGGTCAACACTAGATTGTTGAGATGCTTCCGTATTGATACACTAAATTTACAAACAACTAGCATAAGTGTTATTTGCTATTTGTTCGTGCCAAAAGCATTAGGCAAATAAGTGGAGATGTCTAGAATTGCGACAGCAATAACGCGATCGTGTGACGTTTTAACCTCAACTAGGCAACAATTTCCAGTGAGCCCGTCACTCGCTGTCAAGATGGCTTTACTAAAGCAGTCTTGCGATCTAAGAGAATAATCTATGGCGTAAAATAGCCTCTGTGCAGTAAATCATTAGTTTAAAATTTTCGAATTAAAAATTGCGCCTCTTCCTATGGATTCACCTCTGGAAGTTGAAAGATTGTTTCGTGGACTCGGAATCGACCAATCGGCACACCCACGCGCATTGACAGGAGCCGCGAGGTTAGAAATTCAAACACAACACAAAAAAAATCATAAAACGAAAGATTCTCGAACATGATATTCACCTTTTCATTCAAAATTGGGTAAAGGTACGAAATGAGGGTAAATGAACAAAGGAACTGTGATTGAAAATAAAAGAGAAGATGCGTTAGACAAAGCGTCACGGTAGGAAGGCGTAGGCGTTTTCTGGCTGCACAAGATATCATTCACTGGTAGAGAAAATCACAAAACAGTTAACAGCCATTGAACGTTGTCCAGTATTAAAAATTAAAATTTCCAATGCAAAACAAGTCTTTATTTTTGGATTGAAAGTGTTGGCTGCATTGGACTTTAAAGTCATTAAGAATATCAATTACTATCATAATTACAAGCAAATTTCTTAAGTTATGTCGAAGCACGAACATAAAGCACGCATGTTTAGCCATTTCAGATGATTGGTGAAACTACTCCGACCAATTTGGACATAATTTCGACAGTGATCTCAGACTGAGCACTATTGCAGTAAATCATGTCATTGTGTAACACAAAATTACAGTATCAGATACCACAAATCAATAATCAGTGAGTCCAAAGTCATTCTTCCTGCTTAACGGATACTCTAGAGCACATGATTGGTTCGCCATGTAGCCAATCAAGTAAATCTCTTTTGTGAAGACCGAGATCAAATGTAGTGGAAGTGCTAGATTTAAACTCAATTTTCGTGCCATCGACTGGAGACCTTATCAGCTTATTTGATTGACACAATATCGCGTTCACAACCACTCTATCACTTATCAGACTGCAGACGCATAAATATCTTGTTATCCTTAGGTCAGACAAAGAGTTATTTAGGTATGCAAAGCACTTGATGATGCTGAAAATATTGTTGAATCTTTTGAAATTCAAATGGATGGGTTTCTGTTTGCTAATGGCCGCAATTTTCTCGCCTCATTTCAACAATCCTAACTTCCGTCAGTTGTCATGTAGTGAAGTAACAGTAATTGTGTGAGGATGGGTAACAGTAGCCAATGAAATCGCAGTGAGTCATTGACGTCATCAGGTCAGTATAGAGGCCTCATTCACGCGCGATCGATGACGATCCATTACAGAGGATTATTTTTGTCATCCAAATGAGTCAGGGGCCTAACCTCCAAAAATCAAAAATAGATTTTTAATAAATTTTGGAGCACAACAATCAACATTTCTGATACTCATGGTTCAGAATTTACAAAACAAGGCATTGTTAGGTCATTTTTTAGGCATTGGATCAAGCTGGGATTAACTATTTTGTCGGTTTGAATGTTGGAAGACGGTGGATTGGCCAAAATTGCTTTAAAGTGGTCATGTTACATTTACTAATACCAAAGTAACCGTTGTCGCAAAAAACATCGCTTGTAAAAATATAAAGCACTTGTCTTTCTGAAACCGCTATGGGGAAAATTAATTGGTTTGGCTTAGATGGTTCAGCTCGTTTAAAACCTGACTTGGTCTATGCTGCAGCTGTCACTCGTCTAGTATTTGCCACCCGGAAAACGGCTGTGTTAATTTTTTTTTCCACTCATAATTCAAAATATCTAGGATGTGTAATTTTTGAACCAGTCACCACTGATTGCCTAGAGAATTCCAAAAGTCCTGTTAGATCTTTCAAATTTTCTTGTAATGTCGAAGTCATTGACATTTAATTTTTAAAAAAAAAATTATAAATAATTTTGTGTTCTAACGATTAAATCAAATGGAACGGCAGAAATCAGTTTGTGTTGACTTTGCATAGCAACACAACTGTATTTCAAAAATTAATTTCGAAAAAAACGAAGAGTATTTAATGGTAATGAGAGGAAGAAGCTAGTTCTACCTGTGATTAATTGCAAGCCAACCAAAGTACAACGGATGTAATCTAGATTGCAATTTCAAAGGTAGTACAATCTGTTTGATTGGTTGGCATTTTGTTCAAACAAGCATTCAACAAAGGTGACCAAACACAGCAGTAGTTTCTAAGTCAACTTGCACCCTGTTTCAAAAACCACGGAAACCCATTAAGGGTTTTTGGTGGTAGTGAAATTCGAGTCAATTAATGCAGGAGTGGTGTAACTGCAGGCAAACCCCAATCCAGCTTGTAAATGACGGGAACTTTGAAGAAAAGGCGGCACGTATAAAAATATTTAAACGTGTTGGTCATATGATTGTTCACAAGTCTGTCGGAATTAAAACTCTAGTCAGAATTTCAATAATTTTCCTCATCTATGACCTGACTTTTTAGCAAACCACTTCACTGCTACAATTTGCTAAATTCAGTCAATAAAATATATCATTAACGACGCATCCCACCCACCTTCCGATTGAACGGAGCAGTAGAAAACTGTTTTCTAAACCGTTATTGGATGAACTAAGCAACTGGAATTTCTATTTGACTGACCCCAATACGAGGTTTTGATTGGTGGAAGTCAAGGTTGTTGGAATGAGTTGAGAGACACCCAACTACATGCAAAATAGATTTCGCATTGCCTCTGCTCTTGATCACTAATGACCATCATGTCACCCGCATTTAATACTGGTACCTAAAAATGATCCGTCGAAGTTGATCTCTGTGGCATCAACTAACAAACTGCTCTGCTCGTTAGCTTGCTACCACATTAAGAATTTACATTTTGCCAATATATTGAAGAAAATTGTGCGTTTTTGTAAAAGCGCCTTTAATTAAAATAAAGTTCCAGCTAGTTTTTAATGCCTAAATTTGGCGACACTTAGGAAATAATATTCCTTGAGCAATGAATCCTACTTTTTTGCCAAGCATAAATGGCGCGATACCAAAATATTTGACTGAACAAAAATCACTGAAATTTCATTGGTTGACGAAATACTTTTGCAATTATCGAATAAATCACTCATGTCACCTTTGGATCTCGCCAAAGTAACAATTTCAACTAAGGTAAAGTTGTATTAAATGTGCTTGATTGGAAAACCTTGCATGCGGTCTTCTTTCGTGTTGAATGTGTGCAGAGGATTGCGGTTCCGCCAAGTCATTTGTCATCCGCTTTTTGTAACTCAGTGTCCTTTCCTTTACAAGCCGATGTAATTTCTCCGGTTTGAAGTCCATTTTTTAACGAGCATGCAAAGTTCTCCCACAAACTGCAGTGTTCCATGAGACCCACCTGCTTGTAGGTTCCGCAATGCATCCCTGCTGGCTGCAAACGAGCTAGAAGATTCTGGAAAAGTCTAGAAGGATCTAGAAAAGTATAATTTGGTATTTCATGTCAGCCTGTGAATTCTAAACACATTCTAAAGCAAGAACCCATCCCTCATCAGGTCAAAATTGCAAATTTTGCCACAATATTTACAGCCCAGTAAGGCTGCCGCTCGAACACCACGCACGGATTTAAAATGGGAATTTCCAACAATCAAGCGAGGTGATGTTGAGGTCAGGGCACAACGTTTCGACAGATCGCAAATCGCGACACACTGATCCAGTTGTGAAATATTTGGCGCATTTCTGCCGAGACGCATTGATTATCGCCGCAACCATGACATGACTTTACAATCTGAAACTTCGTTCAGAAACGGTTCAAGTCAAGTCAGAACTCGATATTATTTCACAAGCGGACAAAATTTTCCTATTGGCCAGAAACTGCCATCAGAACCAACCGCGCTTAGTACAAAGTGCTCAAGTAAATTCACCCCACAATGGGGAGTTTCCAGTCAGTTCAAACCTAGCAGAATGTGCTTTTGTGAGTCTGTTTGTGAGGAAGGTGGTCTGGGTAAATACTATCCAAGCTTTGGCTGTCATCTGTGACACATGGCAGCAACACCAACCACCCAAATCCCAGGCCAGAGAAGCAAACGCTTTTCTCGAAAATCGGTCTCTTAGCGTCGAGGTCCTTGCAAAGCCTTTTGCCAAGTTGGAAGGGTTGTCGACTCACTTGTGGTCGGTGTTACATGAATTTCAAATTTTTGTGGTGGCTGTTGAACAGCGGGGGGTCGAGTGATGCCATGATGCAATGTGGTGGTTCTTCGATTGACCATTTTTACAAAATAATGTTAAGGTGTCGAAATTGGGTTGGTACGTCTCGCCCGTTGGTGTCAAGCCACATGGATGAGGTCTTTTTGCCACGGGAGATTTTTCTGTGGTTATAAGATCCGGCTTGCAAGTTGAATAAATATCACATAGAGTCAAACTATTAGTAATGATTGTGCAAATAGATCACCAATTAAGTAATGTACAGTCGAGTGTGAGTACTTGTCGAAACCTACCTGCTTTTTTCCCTAGCAGGTATTCAAGATTCAGCACAACCAATCAACGTTTAGATAAGCTCGTTGGGCTATTTTCATCTGCGACACCGCCTTTTTTAATTTTCACCGCATTTAAACAGAACTGCATTAGCTTGCGACTGCGTGCTCTGAGTAAACCACCCAGTTCCCAAAGAGGAAGGACGGCGTGCGTGGATAGGCTCAACCTACCGTTTTTGTTCTTAATCTGTAATTTGTGTCCATCAGCCGGTAAAGTTTCTTTGTGACGCGTTGAAACCAATCAAATGCGACCATCTTGGACGTACCATGATAACATTACAATCTTCTCCACACTTAATTAATTTGTTACCATGGCGAGATGTTGATTCGTTTGGTGCTCTCAATTGTTCTTCGTGAAATTAGCATTCACGAAGGTGTTTGGTTAAGCACATTTGTGCCAGGAATCACTGCTTCGTAGATAGTTGGGGATCCAGAATTTTTTCTCCAAAATGGCCTATCACCGGTTTTTAACACTATTTACAATAATGCCCTAACCAGGCCACATCAGAAGGTGAGTCGCCTGCGGGACCCTACACTGCCAACCCAATCTGTGTTAATCTGCTTTCATCCATCACATCAAGGTCACACCTGACTTATTTAAGTGCTGACATGCTGTCAGACCACACGGCCTTTGGCTGAGACGACAGAAGCTCTCTGCACGTGGTCCGATCTTGTCTCGCATTGGCGTGGGCAGGCCGTTTGTAGCGTCAGACACGGGATCTGGGTGCCGGTCATCTGATTGGGTATTATCGTGGTTGGGCACAAACGAAACATACTATCGCATAGTTGTCAGTTTTATATAGCATGCAGTAGTGCAGTAGCAAAATGAAAAGCCGAGTTAACCATAAGACGTCGTGAAATTGAAGGCTTTTTACCTTTATTTAAACTCTCGAAATGAATTGAAGGTATGTTCAAGAACTCGCCCAACGTGTTGTGTTTTGTGGCAAACATGTGTACTTTGGTTTCTTCCAATAAATCAAGCATTAAAACCGATCTCGATTTTATTAATGCAATGTCAGAACCAATTAAATAATGTACAGTCGAGTATGAATGCTCGTCGAAATTTAGCCGTGTGATTGAACGCTGAGAGCACAAGAGACATAATTCCAAGGGGACACGGTCCAATTCAGCACCAATCTCGATCTCCACATTCACTGAATATCCCATGATGTCACTGTTTTTGCAAGGGAGAATTTGACTGCTGCCAGTTTGATTTCATCGTAAATTTTACTCCAAAAGAAGTTGTTTTGCAACGAGACATGTCTATTTTGTGCAGCATCGTGTGTCATCAAGAGAAGGAAACTTCGATAAGCCGATTCAAAGTGTGGCAGTTTGCTCTCGTTTGAACATGGAAAGTCGGTGGCCAGAACCACTGTACTGCTCCTTCGTCGATGCAAACGCAAGTGTTTGGGATGACGTGCCGTTTGCCTCTAACTTGGACGATGTAGATGTTTCTGCTTCCATTTTATCGTATACCTTGGAGGCTGCCTTAAAGAACTCGACCTTAGCGAAGACTCATCATCTTCAACCAATCCAAGAGCTTTACCTAAGAAGGCAATAAACTAAGCAAGAAGGCATCTGTCTTCTCCGAAAAATTTTGTTCTACTCGCTGGCCTCCCTCTTGGTGCAAAAAATATTCTGAAAGAGGGTCAGACCAGGCTCTCTAACGCCAAATTTAATGAGAAAAATATGAAATGCTTTCGCTATTCCGATTAAGATATTTTATTAAAGAACTAGCTAACTGCCTCTTAGACCTAACTATTCTAAAATAAGTTAGTTTTTCAGTTTGTGTGTAAATTCAGACAAGGGGATTTTGACAATCCTAAGCCAAGTCTTTCACAAAGACATCTAATCCAGCGGACACATTGCTGACATCCACGGTTTGTCGTAGATTCTGATCTTTCACCTCACAACGCTTGCAGCTTCGTTTTGCTCAGGCTGTTGGTGTGCACAGCCCATTTCGTTGGAGGTTCAACCTGTTGACAGTCGTGGAGGCATTGTCAGATGTGTTTCGTTCTGTCAAAATTTTGCTAGAAATCATGAATTAGGTCACGGTAAATTCTGGACCTGAATTTATCGAATAACATACACTCTATCTGTTCTCAGATCAGGAGCAGAATTGAAATAGACGCCTTGAATTTGTTCTGTTTTAGTTCCAACACGTGACGAAGTACTGGCTCATGATATATTTTGACAATAACATGAACGAGTTTAAGCATCTTTGATTTTCTCAACGCAAATGGTAAGGCCAGGATAATTCTAGCTTATCTGCAATCTGATTGGGTGTAAGTGTCTCGATCAAAATAACGAACAAACTGCCTCTAAGACAAGATATAAGCATAAGTTTTCCTGGTTAAACTGGATAACAAATTGATTAACCCGGGATCTGGCATTCAAGGCAATCTTGTCAGGAGACTTGCTTGTTTAAACTGACACAGACACGTCCCCCAGACACCAATTAAATTCCAAATGGCGCAATCAACGCAATTGCGCTGCTGGCTGAATTGAAAGACGCCGCCACCACAAGACCATCCATAAACCGTCCTACCTGGCGTTCTGTCTGCCAATGCATCTCTATTTTCTGGTCGAAATTAGTTTTAATTAGAAAAAAAATTTAGTGCCACTTATGAGTTAAGAAACTGCGAAATGTGTTGCATGTAAAAGTGGTTTTTGCATGTTCGTATGAATAAACAATTCACAACTTCAATTACCATAGTCCGGTTAAGTTTAAACAGGACTGATATTAGTAACATGACAAGAAACCAATGATTTGATGTAAAATCGTCAAAAAAACACACCATTTGTGCTATATGATGCAGTTACAGGTGATTAAAGTGCTAAGCAACAAAGAGAACTTAAAACTGTTTCAGATATCTTTTGGCGTATTCTCGAAATGGCGGTTTGTTTAAATGAAGTGAATAAACTGACGACCAGTTTAAACAGCAATCAGGTCTTTTCGATTGCCCACATTGGTCATCATGCGTACCTTTTTAGTACCTACGCTTGCCTTACTCAACCGGCCAGTTAGATTTTGAGCGTTACGATTTCCTGCCTGTAGATTGCTTCCTCTATTATGCGAAATATGTGCTTTACCCTTCAGTTACACACGCCTCTACTCAAACTGTGCGGTTTTAGTTAATTGGAAAAGCATCTTGTTTCCTCACGACAACACCAGGCCAAATCATAAGACGTAGGAAGACAAAATGAGGGATCATCAGGAAGGAATTGATCTCATTGGCATCTGTGTATGATTATTTAAATGTCAAAAGCATCTGTACAGGGTTCGGAAGTACATTTCGTCAGTCAAATGAGATGAATTTGTATTGTATTTTGACTTGGGAATGGCTTGACGCCTTCTTGTCCTGATCTTTTCCGACTGACCTTGATCCAATGACATTGTAGCCAGCATTTTCAAACTCTTTCCTAGACTCCGGGCAGATTCAAGTTTCAAGAAAGTATACTCAAAGAATGGATTATGTCGCATATTTATTGAGAAACTCTAAATGTTATTTACCTTAATATAACACCTCAAAATAACGGGGACGTTTTTCTGACCGTTTTCTTCATTAATTTACTGAGTGTAGCTGAAACCGCAGTAACTCCATAATTACACGGATATAATTCGTGTTAATCCTCTTTCCAAGACCTCTGTTAAACCAGTCAAAGAGATTTGCACGTGACTTTATATGACACATTCCAGATCGGTGTGTCTGACTGCTTTCAGCGAAACCAGCGACAAATGACGACTTGTAGGGAAAAGCACACGTGCAGAAGCTAACTGGTAACTAGGAAAGACAGCATTCTCCTCTCCTCTCCTTAGTCTCACCACTTGTACTGTCGACTTGCACGTCAAATTAGTGATAATGCCACTTAATTCATCATTTTGACGTGCTACTTAGGGCTTTGGCAGAAGCTGTAAAAGCACGTCTCGTAATCGTTGATGACGTGGTTGGATAAGAGATTTGTGAATTGCTTCTATGGGGGTTTGTTGTGATTGCTAGCAAATGATCTGTAGGCCCCACAAACACTTCGATCTGTCAGTGTCTTGAAATAGTTCCTACCAATGATGTACACAGGATGAGTCTTAATCACGACTGTTCTTAAGTCCATTAACAGCTATCTGGACGATTAAACGACGTGGACTCATTGTAAAGACGTTTTGACAAGCAGATAACATGGGTAAGACAAGTGCTCGATTTCAGGATAGAATCAAACGAAAATTAGGCATAAACACAACAGCTTGTTCCCTTCACAGATTTAAATTAACAAGTTCATGGAAAGATCTTCCAGGAACTGTTGAATCTGTTTTCAGATATCGTGGTGAAGCAGATTTGCGCAATGATTAATACTTCCCTACAATCTCTGGAATACAAAGGAGTAATTCCACATGGCAGTTGGGTACCAGAGTGACCCATTTTAGCGTCAAATACATTCAGAAACGAACAGACAAGTTTTGATGCATGAGTTTGCACTTAATCACCTTTCAGATGTTGCTGACGCCATTCTGAAAAATAAGCACGGCATTACGGTGAAGAATAACTCCAGACTAAAGAGTGGTCTTTAATCAAAGAAACTTTGATCACAAACTGAGGCCAATCATTTCAAGAGAATTTTGGTGCGAAGCCGCGTGACGACGAGCATTATTGCAGCAGAAAACGACATCCTCTCTGACATTCAGGAGCAATTTCTTTTCAAATCAGAGGAACCATTCAAGAAATTTCTAATTGGCCCGAAAGTGTGATTAGGATTTTCCGTGGTTACAGCTTCTAAAACACCCTGGTCATGTGATAAATTCACATTATTTGAACCCTCGCGAGTTGCTTCAATGAGGCGTGCATTGGAACAACCAAGGAAAATCGATTTTTCTGACGACGTGGCAAGTTGATTAACTTCAATTCTCGATGGAAAATCGTATCGAGAACTAACCGCAGCCAAACGAACATCGCATTCACCGCGAGGAAATCAAGTAAACACACGAAAGTGAAGAAAAAACGGCGTTCGAGTGCGCAAATCAGCCCTGCGTTGTTCGTGTTTGGTTGTCACGCTGTGGCATAATTAGTGAGGACAGTTACAACTTTTACCCGTAACTGCACAGCGCCTGTCAACAACCACTGAATACGCTAGCTTATTGCAGTGAAATTTTCCCACATGAGCAAAACCACATCTGGTGCACGTAAAGTGTATAAAACAAACTAAAAAAAACACAAATTTATGTTGAGAAACAGCATAAGAAGTCAAGCAACCATACATCAAAATACACTGACTACAGTTAAAAGTAACAAATCGATAATATCAAAATTCGAGTGATTTTAAATGCCCGCCATTAGGACACTGGGTTGTGATTGGCTAGGAGAACGGATGACCAGCTAAGCAGGGACTGAATCACGAGATGAAGCCTGCGATGCCTGATTCGAGTCGCCTACGAGTCCGGCTGATTCTTCCACGCCGTCGTCGTCCACCTGCACCACGTCGCCGGATGATCCGTAGCAGTGGTGCTGGCCGAAGAAGATGCAGTCGAACCCTACGGAGATCAGTCCTAAGATCAGTTTCGTGGGAGATCCGATGACGCTTGTCCAGTCATCTGGTGGACAGAAGACAACACGACGGCCGATAAAGGAGCTAGTGCAATCGCATGGTTATCGTTGTTGGAGGGTCGATGAATTCTGGTCCTGGAGAATGTTTACCAACGCAACCCCACCATGAGAGCATTACATTGGACGACGATAGAGAGAGAGCGTCTTAGTGGGAATTCGCAAAAGCTAATTAAACCCCAGGTGACAAATCCACTCCAGAGGGAAGCCTTGAGGCACAAGGCACCATATCCACCCAGCAAAGTCCACGATTTAATCAATTATGCGTGTTTTGAGTGACCTTGCCCTCATCTAAAAGAGCAGATGAGCCAATGAGACGTCTGTGCATTGATTCAAATGTCTCAATTCTGAAAACTTGCAGAGAGAAAGCACTCCGATTTCGCTACAGCTACACCCGGACACGAGCTATGGGCCTCCGAAATACACATTTCTCTCATGTTTAAATCATATCTTTGCGATTTAAACACTTTAATCTACCCCCAAACGGAGGTTGAGCCAAATTAAAAGTGGCACAGCCATAGAGAGTTGTTGAGCTGCAAAACAGACAAACAGCAGCGACTGTAGGGAGGGATAAATTGAGATTAATTACAGCAAAACGAGTTGTCCAGCTGAAGGTGTGACCCAATCAGTCCCCATCAGGAAGGGTGTGGATGGACGGGGGGGCAGGGCGCGGACGTTGTCTGGGTGGCACACCAGATTGGCCGAACGCCCTCTTAATTAAAAGCGATCGCTGGGGGGAGGGTGTGCGGGTTAAACAAGACGCAAAAAAACAACACAAACGGGCTCAATTTGCAATGCAATTTGAACCGTGTGGAAGGTCTGCGTCAAGGCGTTTTCAGAGAGACGGCAGCCACCCACATGGTCACACATATACGCGAGTGGATGATTTGTAACGAATGTGCTGGCGCGGCAGCAGCTGTGTGCGTTGAACAATCTCGACCGGAATTTCCGTTAAACAATGAAGAAGAAGCATGTAAATTGGGAATGTGTAAGTGTGGACACACGCATTAACACAAACACAAGCCCAGACGCACCAGAAAACACAGCCACTCAAACCCACAGGCAATTCGGTTTTAATGTCACTGGAACACCACAAGTAGACGCGAGCACCTGCCAAAATGTCAGTTCGAATGCAATGCACGCCTGTGCAGGGTCATCACCTTCCGTGGTAGACCAAAAACGACTGGTCAGGTTGTCAATCGATTCCAAATGCGTGTTTCGAAAATCGACTGTCAAAGCGCCGACTAACTTGGCACATCGCCAACGATTTGATCGTTCGCAAAGACGATTATGAACTCGTGTGCGTTGGCTCCGGCCAGCCAGCCAGCCAGCCAGGTGTAAAATAATTTTACTTCACAACACGGAACTGTGCCAACATCGAAAGATGCGTGTCCGATAGTTTGCGGTGCCTTGGAAGATCGCTGAGGAACGCAGACGTAGGAGGTGATGCAATCGACCCAACATGGCCAACCTTCACACCTCAGTGGGATTCGCAAATCAAGTATTCCGCGGTCCTAGATAGGTCCCACGATACCCACGGGGATCTTGTGATGGTTTGGATTCAAGGTAATCCAACTTTCGTACTGAAATTAGTTGGCCTCAACAAGAGGCTTCTTTCAAGACGAAATCGATTGATTAAAACAAATTCGGTATGTAAAACGCGTCACCTTCAGACCAGCAAGACTAGAGGTTGCCATCAGGTCAACTTCACATCGAATGTTTGAACAAGACAAGCAAACATAATGATTGATATTCCATGAAATCGATTGGCTTGGGTATTTTCAAAGCCGCCGTTTGTTTTAACGAACTCTCGTGTTTCGATTGGTCAATAAGTAATTCAAGGCCGAGCCCAAAACACACGGCCAACACCCTGGCACGCTGCATCCACGTCCAAATTAAGTGTCATTTCTACCGGGAGCACAGTTTTAAAATTTAATTGCACCAGAATAAAATGGATGGAGAAAAGTTACCCCGAGAAGCGCATAAAAACGGGCTACTTTTTTGCCCGTGTTTAATGAAGTAGACGCGGTTTTAGCAGGAATGGGGGATGAGAAGGTTGCACGTGGAAAAAACCACAGCGCTTCCTGTTACCAATAATGATTTCTTGGAGGTTGAACAGAGAGCACTGAGGCGTGAACGCTTGCCACAGCCTCACCACCCCAACACTTACCTCGATTGTAGGCGATGAGGAACATCTGAAAGACGCTGAGCACTCCACCAACGAAGTCGCACACCACGTTGCCAAGCGACCAGCCAACGGTGCTTCGACGACGACAATTGAGCGCGACCTGTGGGACAAAGCAACGCGTTGAACCAGCACCCGTTAGGTCGCAAATTTCGCCAGTTACAAATTACATTAAAACCCATTCCCCTTCCACCCTCTGAAGGTTGCATGATTTTATCGATCAGTTTTGGACCAATTAGAGATCAGGGAAAGGGGGACTGGAAATCGATTCAGTTTTGTCGATTTTAAGAAAAACTACTCGAGAAATCGTGGCTATTTGCAGGAATTCCACCAGGATTGTATGTTGTCTACTTAACTCCAAATCGATACTCTGAAACGCCAGCCAAAACGAGCGTCTGGTGGGTGTTATTCAGCCAATCACAGCTCACCTGAGGAAGGTACTTGATCAAGGTGACGAGTAATTTGACGTAGGAGTAGAGGTAAAGCGCAGTGAGCCACGTGATCACATCCAGAGCAGCCAAAATCGTCGATATGAGGATGAAGATGAGCATCATGCAAATGGTTGCGGTGCACGTCTTGGACACCCGTTGTGAGCCTCTCTGGAGTGAAACGAAAGAGTTGTTGGGGGAGAGAGGGAGCGAGAAGACAATGGAAAAATGGGAATCAACTTACTTCGTAGATGAGGCACTGTACAATCTGCACCAACACGATTGCCGTAGCATGGAGGCTAAAGAACAAGTCATTCAGTTGCACTGGATTGACGCCAAGAGGGTGGTTTCTGAAGTATTGTTCCTAGACAGAAGATGAAACTGGGTTACGTGAAAAACACTACTTATAACAATTAAGTACGCAGTATTAAACATGATACGTAGTTATTTAAAAGAATCACACGAGATACGGGACCGGTATTACCTGAATGTACGGTACAAAGTAAAGTCCGGCGTTGAAGGCAGTGTAGCACGCGAAGCCAATTAAATTAAAGGCGATAAAATCGAAACTGAGACCAGTTACGCTACAAAGTGAGAAGAGAATCAGTCCTTGTGATGTAATCGAGAGAAAAGCAATAACAAAACGGGAGCGTATTTGGCACCTATACGCTAGCCTGACAGTGCAAATAGCTTCGACCATGAATATTGCAAAAAGAAAGGTAATAAAGCAAGTCGTGGTTGAGGAAATTTAGCAAAAATTGTTAGACATTTCCGTGTTACACTGTGACCTTTCCCGTGAGAAGTAGAGCAGCTCGTATGGTGATCAATGTAAACGGATCGGTGTGCTAAGCAAGCAACAGCGCAGAAGCTGTCGACAATGTCCAATTCTGCTTAAATAACGTTTACAGAAGCAAGCAGATGACAAATGTGAGTAGCATTGTTAGACTGAGATAGTTTGGAGAACGAAGAAGGAACTGCAACTTTACCTTTTTCGAGTGAAGTTTAGAATAACCTGCGGATAAAATGAGATCGTCCAGGAGAGGAAATAAATCCAACCAACAATTTGCTGAAAGACGTACAAGGATTGCCGCCGAACCACCGTTATGCTCGTGTGCAGACGCTCAATGCTAAAAGGTTACAAGGAAAACCGCACAGCTGTAAAATTGCCTATCAGTAAACCGTCACTGGAAGTTAGTGGATACTAATTTTCGAAGTTGGAAATTCGTGGCACATTTAAGATTTTTATACGAAAATATGTGAGTGGCATGCATGATAAACAACGCACTTTGTGATATTCAGATCGGTGGTATTCAATCCTAGTTTAATGGCGCCTGGTTTGTTCGAATAAACGACAGTTTGATGGGTTTCGTTTGATCCGCTGACTCGTTTAAAGGGAGCGATCGGTTGTATGGGCATAGACGAGGTGTTTTTGAAAGGATTACCCGTAGAATCTCGGTATGTGAAGTTGAAAGTAGCAGAATTTGGCAGAGGTACCCTAAAACGACAAAATATAACTAAAAAACAAATCGGAAAAGTAAACTAATGTGTATTTACAAGACCAGTTATACTTAGACAGTAAATCGCGGCGAAAATCTCAACACTCCAAGTTGTCATAGACACATTTTTTTGGTTAGAAGACGAAATATTAACAAGTGGGTTGTTTAACAGGTGTAGTCAAAGGAAACAACAAATTGTCATCTAATCGGACATACACATAATATATGAGAATCATTAAACCACACGAAAGCGCACATGAAAACCACAGAAACGTTTCCTTCTTCACCCAGTTCCAAAACCATTACGGAGGGATCAAATTTAATGTCCCAAAATGCATAAGAATTGTTTGATCCAGGCAAAGTAAATGCACCGCAAAGGCTAAACAATAACGCAGCAGTGGAAAAGAAAACATTGATCAACGTGAATGGCCTCATTGAAAAAATAGGTCTCCAAACAAAGTGACACTAAGAAAAATCGGCCGCCTAGGCAATCGAACGGGGCCAAAAAGTCAGGTTGGTGACTGTGGTGTGGTGTGGTGTGGCGTCGGTTTAGGGCGCAGACATGTTGGACCACCTGGCCTCAGCCAATCCTGTGTCTCTCTGTGTTCCAATGGCATGCGAGGAATATAAGCAGCCAACCAGAGAATGACACGAATGAGGTGCAGTATATAATGAGCGGCGTGGCCAGTGGCGGGGACTCCGATGGAGGGTGCCTGACGCGTAGCTCCGGCTTCTGATTGGTCGATAAAGCCTGTTCTGTTGTACCGGTATTTTTCCTATTAGGGCTCGGGTATTCTACACTGGTGGCAGCGGATGCGTTCAAAAAACGCGAATCCAGCCCCAGAACTTTCCCGAAAATGGTCAACAGAGGCCAAGACCCTTGAATGCCAGCTGAATTTGTCATGGCGGTCATCCGATGTCCAATAAAGTGGATCCATAGACATTGCCCGGGATTAGGACTTCTTCATCTGAAGAGGCATTGGCAACTCAGCGACGACGACTTGGACAGTGAAAGCCAGCTGGACCGCATCTGCGAATGGACCTTCAACGGATGATGAGTCCTTCCTGCAAGTCTACGAGAGCAAAGTCCCTCGTCAACTTTTCGCTTGAGCCGCAATCATGCCAGATGTGGGGTGCCGGGAGTGTCTAACTGGATATTTTATCAACACTGGATATCAACAACAGTGCGGTGGACCAAGCCAGAAGCTGAGGACAGCTTCACTGCTGAGGCGGAGGCAGTGTGGCGTCGGATTAGGGCGCAGACATGTTGGACCACCTGGCCTCAGCCAATCCTGTGTCTCTCTGTGTTCCAATAGCATGCGAGGAATATAAGCAGCCAACCAGAGAATGACACGAATGAGGTGCAGTAGATAAGGAGCGGCGTGGCCAGTGTCGGGGACTCGGATGGAAGTCGCCTGACGCGTGGCTCTGGCTTCTGATTGGTCAATAAAGCCTGTTCTGTTGTACCGGTCTTTTACCTTTTAGGGCTCGGGTATTCTACAGTGGCGTCGGATTAGGGCGCAGACATCTTGGACCACCTGGCCGCAGCCAATCCTGTGTCTCTCTGTGTTCCAATGGCATGCGAGGAATATAAGCAGCCAACCAGAGAATAACACGAATGAGGTGCAGTAGATAAGGAGCGGCGTGGCCAGTGTCGGGGACTCGGATGGAAGTCGCCTGACGCGTGGCTCTGGCTTCTGATTGGTCAATAAAGCCTGTTCTGTTGTACCGGTCTTTTTACCTATTAGGGCTCGGTTATTCTACATTGGTGGCAGCGGATGCGTTCAATTAGCGCGAATCGAACCCCAGCTCTTTCTCTCCGATGGTCAGCGCAGGCAAAGACCCTTAAATGCCAGCTGAATTTGTCATGGCGTTCATCCGATGTCCAATAAAGTGGATCCATAGACATTGC
>UXSR01005788.1:2349-29980 GCA_900604375.1 Mesocestoides corti
AAAACCTAATTAGAAAGTGTTAAGTATTTTACAATGCAATAAAATAACTCCAATTTTATTTACTTTAAAAAAAACTTTATGATAGGAACCGAGGAAAGAAGTGATTTTGTCATGCTCTGCTTTTAATCGCTTTGTAATATCTGTGTGCTTTTTGACTTCTTCTGTAGTACGTCACTCTCCTGCTTGTTGCACTTACGCTGAATTGCGAGTAGGTATTCAGCTGAGATTTTGAATTTGCTGAAGGATTGTACTTAAAATCGAGGGCTAGACTTTTAATTTTTAGGTCATGAGAATTTTCTAGCACTCTGACGTGTTACTTGTTGGTCTCTAAACATCAAAAATGTGCATTTGACAAACGAAATGTTCTTTTAATGATAAATATGCTTAGAATCTTTTAAGTAATTGCAAATTAGTGTAATAAAGACGCAATCTAAAAGTAGATTGGGTTGGTTTCTTTCTCAGAGCATTTCTTTGAGTTGTTGTGTGATTTTTTTTTAATTTACGGCTTCTGTTTTTATCAGTTGTCGATGTTCATGTCTATAATAAAATAACATTTCGTATGTCACTTTTGCCTCTTTACCAGTTTTTCGTTAGTTCTGAATTCAGTATTAGCGTTGTTTTCATGGCATAAATCCTCCGTTTACGTTTGGTTTTAGTATTGGGATCGTCATTCAAAGTGTGGGGGATCCCCTGTTGTTATGGATGCTTGCTGCTTTAATTGTACAGACTAAAGTTAGCACATTTTTGCGACATCAGGATTATGGTTTTGTGGTTATTCTCTTTAAAGTCAGAATTTTCAAACATTTTGTTTTAGGCAAAACGTGTTGCCTATCATTTGCCGTAAGCTGAATTTTTATCCGAGCGTCCTCCAAGCCCTAAAGTATAATTTACCAACTTTCATAAGTTTGCCAGGTTATCAAAGGCTCTGAAATCAGTTATTCTCTTATTTGTTTCAAAGAGAAATTTGTAGTTTTGCGAAATATACCATGTTTAATGAACTGCCACTATAGGAGCGTCTGCATTTTTTCCCACGTTTGAAAGCCTTAAAAAATTGGTAAATTACTATGGATTGAATTCTCCAAACCTTATTTTATAGATCATGTCAGGTGGTCGGGAGCAATCACTTGATTATTTTGGCATTTCCCAGCCGCCACAGTCTCACTTAAACTGCCACAAGCCGGAGGAGGCTTTCTGTCTTAATAAGGTATGTTGATATATTTTAGTACCTATGGTTGTCACCACTTATTGGTATTTTTGCAAATTTCAGGCAGATGCACAGTCGTCCCCTGTTTTTGTTGCTGCTCACCAAACTCCTAACGGGCCTTGCGCAACAACCGGTCCCCTTACAGAATCTGTGCAGCTCGGCCCACAAATTTCTTGGCCGGCACCAAATACCGAAGGTGAGTTGCCATTGTTTCTTATTTATACTAGATTCCACCATTTTAAGTCTAAATATTTGACTAACGAAATTTTCCCTTTTTAGCTCCGTCTTCTGCTGCTAATGACTCTCACCCTCCGATTAATCAAGTTCCGTATGAATATACAGCATCTACAGCTTACTCCCCTTCGTTCAACCACGCAACTGAACAGCACCCAAAATACCACCAGAACTCACAATCGTTTGGTCCCTCTACGCACCAATCTCCGTACAACACGGAGTTGAGCTCTGTTCATTCACCTCAAATGGCACCCATGTCTTCCAACTCTTCCGACCCATCTCATCATAGTCCGATGGCTTCACAGCTTCAGCCGACCGCCTTTCAGACGCAGAGCCAAAGCTATTCACCACCTCAAAACGAACTCTCAGTTTCACAGGGTTATCAATCGGCGGCCCAACATTCTCAGGCTTTATCTGCTGTGCCTCCTTACTTTCAAACACCGAATTATACTACGTCACCTTCCCAGTACCCTTTTGTAGCATCTTCTGGAAATTCGCACCAACTTCTTCACGACACATCACAAAATTCGCCTTCGACATCTGAACCAGTCATTCCCTCTGTGCAAGCACAGGCTGCTCAAAGTTCAGCGCAACCCCAGTTTACTCCTCACATGGTCCCAGCGTCAGTTGCACAACAACCACAGCAACACAGCTTTCCGCCTCAACCTACCTCTCAAGCTATACGATCTAACGCTATGCCCCAGTTATACCCGCCTCCTGTTTCGAATAAGATGCCCGTTCCACAGGCGCCGACATCTTACAGTCAGCCTGCAAGTGCTCGGCAGTTGCAGTCGCACGCACATCCCAGGCAACCTCCAATGGCTCAAAAACCTCGAGGCTCTCCTCAGGTGATGCATGACCAGCAACGTTTTGGCACTTTTCCTCGCCAACATTCATCTGATAGAGTCCCCGGTGCGGCTCTCACGTCTGAAGAGTGGAATGCGCTAAACTGTCCAGTCAGTTTGCTGCATGACTACAACTTTTTACCCAGTGATGGACCAGAAAAACCTCGCCGGCCAGTAATAATGTCACAGGCAAGTTCCATTACTTGGGTTTATGCACGAGCCGTTTCACAATGCCAACTTCTATCCTTTTCACGTTGTATATACTTCATTACTTCACTCAGATGACTCCATTTGCCATCTCATTTAAAAAAAATACCTAAACGTGACATAAATGTCTGAGCGGTGCAAAAGTGATGTTCCCTTACAATATTTTTTCCCGGTAGCGAAACCCGTGATTAAGAAAATACCTCATGAATAAAACCTCCGTTGAATTTTGGTATAGGGCAGTTAGTTTAACATTCAAGAGTTTACGGAGACAAAATTATAATACTATCTAAAGCATCTAAAATAAAAACACAGACATTACTTTTGCACCAGCCTAATAAAATCCGTCCTTTGATTTCGCCATATTGACGTCAATTACTTCAGTCAAGCTGTCGTTTGCTTATCCCTTGACTTGAATTTCATGCACTTTTGCCAAGACTTAACTGTTAAGAATGAATTTGCTTTTTTATGGTGCGTAACATTACGTGTTACAGATTATATGCACTGAGGTTACCAAAAGCTTTTTGTATGTTCATTTCTCAGCTGGAATTCATTGATGCTAGACCTAAACCTTCATTGTAGTAATGCGCTAGAAGTAACTTGGGTTCGAACTCCCCCGGTCACTTTCATTCCATATTTTTTTGAGGTCAATTGCCATCCAGATTTTATGCGATGCACCCTGACCACGGTGCCGGTGTCAAGCAAACTGCAGTCCAGATGCCGCCTTCCTCTTGGTCTCATGGTACATCCGTTTCGGGACGTCAATGACTTGCCTGTCATCCAGACACCGGCGATCGTGCGCTGTCGATCATGCCGCATCTACATCAATCCCTTTGTCAAGTTTGTCGACAACGGCCGCCGCTGGCGCTGTCCTGTGTGCACACTGACCAACACCGTGCCCGACAGTTTCTACTTTGACCCCACCACTCAGACCTACGGCGACCCCTCCTGCAGACCGGAAATCCGCTACTCTACCGTGGAGTTTATCGCAACCTCGGAATACATGTTGCGACCCCCACAGGCCGCTACTTATGTCTTCTGTTTGGAGGTCTCGCGGACCGCTGTGACAACGGGCTACCTCAATCTCGTCTGCGGCATGCTAGCTGACCAACTTAACAAAATGCCCGGCGATTCAAGAAGACAAGTGGCTATTCTAACCTACGATTCCGGCGTGCAGTTTTACATTCTCTCAGGTTAGTACTTCCTCTAATATCCATGACACACGTGCTTTCGACATTTTCTCCTTTACTACGAGGCACCATAGCTCATCGCATCTCAATTTTTGCAGAAATATTCGAAACACCACATTGGGGCCTCCTTGTGAACGTATTTCAGCTCTGTTACATTATTTTAAATTTCGGTCGAGCACGAATCCTTGGCAAATTAAACCGTCTAGTGTGGTTTTTCGTATGTGCTGCTTTTTTTTTCAGGCAAGACCATGCGAATGGTGATATGTCAGGACCTCTCTGAGGTATTCTTGCCGGACATGGATGGAATGGTCAATCGCATCAACGACTGCGCTGAACAAATCTCAAACCTGCTTAGGCAACTACCGAACGAGTTTGCTCAAACCCAGGACACTTCCAATTGTCTCGGCTTTGTCCTTCAGGTCAGCTTCTGGGTTAAAACTCGCCACAAATACATCGTTTTCCTTTCAAGGTTTTCTGAGGCCTCCGTAACTGTCAATCTAACATGCATTGTTTAATACTTGACCTCGCTCAACCCACGCGTCATTCACTTTATGTCTCCATAAATCGAGTCACCACCTTCAGAATAGCAGTCCTTGCTATGCTTTTTTCGCGTGTACTAGAGCATATGCTAACTGGTAACACACACCTCATGCATGTGTTTCACGGACCCATGTAGGTTTTAAATTCTATCGATGTGGGCGACAGATTTGTCTGTCTAAAATTTTGCCCATCTCAAGCATACTGTGGGTTTTTCAACGGTTTCAAGTATTGATTAGGTAAAGTATGCAACCGTTTTCGAAGGTTGTCTCAACAGCATTAAGAAATCTCCAGGTGTTAAGTCTCCGTGTGCTCTGTTATCAATGTGTTAGTATTTGTCTATGTAGTGGTTTTCAATGTCTAGATAAATCTGGTGTTTAGTTTTTGCGACCCAGGAAAATTAACTTCCTGTGTGTTGTCTTTGTTGCCGTGGTAGTCAAACTTTCATTCCGTCCCTGTAGATGAACCTAAATTTTTACTAGCCCTCATGAAACGAATGTTTACGTTAGATTGAGACGATCACAAACGCGTCGTCAGGCAACATATAATAGCAATGGTTTGCGTTTTTTTCCAGTTATTCACAAAGCGCATCTCCATCCCATCTAACTCGACTACAAACGTGATCACGCGTGCTCTTCGATCTCCAAATGTTTATTAGTCTGTAGTTTGTATTTAAAATATCTTTCGAATTCGTGATGATCCAAAAAGAAACTTAGATTGTTTTGCATCTGCCTGCCATTTCCAAATTTCTGTTATTTTGGTAAAACGAACCCACTTTAAGTAGATTGAAGACAAGCACCAGGACACCCTTTTGCATTATCTGTCTTATCTGGATGTTGATTCTCTCTGATACTTATCTGAGAAGGAATGTTTTTTTCTACACTACTGACACTTTGTGAGGCTATCCCTGCTGCTGACCACGGATGAAAAGGGCTTCATTCAGGTGGAATTTTTTGACACAAGTGGAACCATGTTCGCAAGATGTGCATGTCTTCGCACGTGTACGCCATTTAGCCTATGCCATTAGCGTTTGACACGCTTACCTGGTTTTGAAGCCTAGTTTGTGCAAATCTATTCACACACCTCTTTGACATCGCGTTTATCACATAGTCCTTTTCTGGGTTAATTTGTTTCTTTTTTTTATTTGACTAAATGTGTTTAGTCGAAAACAGTGAGATTGGTTATCTCGCTACTAAATATATTAATCAATGCAGTGATGTGTTTCGAATCCCACTCGTAATCATTTTATGCATATTTTTGGAGGCACAGGGCGGTTAATGATTAAGCAAAGTTTTCATGCGTTTGCTACTCCCCGGCATGGCGATTCACGGTTATCAATATTATAGTAATGAAACCCATAAATAATCCAACAATTTCGTACACTCAGGCATGCTGACGGCTTCCAAACACTTTTCAACCACAATTGGTGCGTTTGTCGCTTTCACTAACTTGTATTTCATTGTGGTGGTATTCAGTTTTATGATCAATCCTCAGCGTAACAAGACTAACGTTCCTCTCTCTAATTGAAACTCTCGATTTAAATAACGTTCCGCCACCCAAGGTCATTACTGTACCTCTTACCACACCCTTTCATTTGAAAGTCCACGTTGTTTATTTGACACGATCTCATCAGAGATTACCATCTTTTTGTACTTTTGAAACATTGGTGCTCCCGCCCTGACACTGTATTCCAACATGGGCTCTAGCTGAATTCGAATCAGCCACAGCCCCTCTCCACCTGCCACCACAAGTTTGGTGTCGTGTTAGTTTTTGCACGGTTCTAGATTGCCATATCAGCTGCATTTTTTGCCCTAGGTGTTTTCGACGCTTGTTTCTACAAAGTTTAAGCCATATTATTTGCACATTGAACTCCAAGATTTATCTATTGTCATGTACAATCAATTGTCTAAGCTACTAGGTATACCATCCTTGTGTGTTTGCCCAAAACTCACTTTCTCACAAGAAACGGTTAATTGAGTGAAGTCGATACTTATTCTTGGTGTTAATTTTAATCAAACAGATGGTGTCAACTAAATGACTTCATGAGGTATTAACTTACCTGTGCATACGTTTAAGTTTTTTGCCAGTTGTTAGTGGTAACGGCTGTGCAGTCCTTGAAAGGGGGCTGTAATTAGTTGGAGAACGAGTATTAGCTGCATTAATGCGCTTTCTGGTACCCAATCACGACCTATCAATAATCAATTAAATATCTGCATTTTCTAGTAAGTCTGGTTTTCTGCTTTGTGACGAAGTGTGTCTGCCACTGAATCATTACTCTCTCAAAAAATTATGTCATTATTCAATTGACTGTTTAATTTAAGATTGACTACGAGCTGTTTTTTGCTTCCTTAGATTGCTCTGAAGTTGATTGGTAATACAGGAGGCCGAGTAACGGTTTTTAACACGACCATCCCCTCTCTTGGTCCGGGAGCTCTAGAGTGTCGTGAGACGCGAGAGGACCTCACCAAACCCGACCCAGAACACCTTCGCCCAGTGTCCGATTTTTATCGGACCATCGCGCTCGATTTCGCGGCGGCCCAGGTCAGCCCTCGTTCACATCAAACATTTAGCATTTCGCTCAATGACTTTTTTTTGCTACCTTGAATGACGTTTGAAGTATCCATCCAGCTTATGCAGTAATTATCAAATTCAAACTATTTCGAAATGTTTAATTATTGCTTAAGTTTTTCTGCTTGTGCGCCTTCCAGGCTTGTTTTTTTACTTAAATCACCATCATTCTGCATAAAGGCGACGTGACTACAGGTATGGCCAATAGTTATGGAAGTCTCATGTAAACAATTTGTTAAGTCCGAATCAACCAAAATTGTTGTTGTTGTTTCATCGATACTCTAATCACAAAGTCTCACGATTATTCCGATGCAATGCACTCTCATATCCGCTTTTTCTTCAACTGCAGATTGCGGTCGACCTCTTTATGCTGAATTCCAAGTACTGTGACATTGCCACGATCTCGGGGGTCGCGCGTTTTTCCGGTGGCGGCGTCTACCACTACCCGAACTTCCACTACGACCCAGAGCCTGCAGCGAATGCCACCGGCACGCACAAGAGGGCATCGCCGGCCCTGTGTGATTTCGTGGAGGTCGAAAATCTCCGCAGGGATCTTTTGCGCTACCTGACGCGCAAAATTGGCTTCGAAGCTGTGCTTAGGTTGCGTTGCACACGAGGTCTTGCTGTTCAGGTGAGCCACGCTCCATTCCATCACATTTGGCATGCTGGTGGATGGGACAGTGCCCATACTAATTGCTGCGCTGACACAAATTCTGAAACATGCGTGTCGTTTTTATTTAAATGGTGAGCATCAGGGAAACGAGGCGTGACACACTGACGTGCAAATCACTTCAATCCGATTAGTGTTATCTTGAACTCAGTAAGATGGATTCTAATAACTTGTTACTCGAAGCTCAAAAATGGTGTTTGTGGTACTTATCAAGTGCTCAACAAGTTTAGCTTTACCTTTGGACATGCTTCTGCTCGTGGGTAACTGGCTTTCATTCCTTACTTGTCTTCGTCGATTGACGGCCTTTTAGCACTAAATTAATCAGTAACTCGGTTCTTCGTATAGTGGTACTCTAACTCGGCTAACTTATCATCTTTCAAATAAATAATAGGTTTTTTGCCCGTCGTATTCAGACTTTCACGAAACGACGTACTGCGATATTATATCGAGTGATTCGTCTATAAGAAGGGAAATATGATTCTCCAGCGGTTATGAGTCATGCCATCTTCAACATTTTAGAATTTCTACGGCAACTTTTTCATGCGGTCTGTTGACCTCCTGAACTTACCAATTGTGAATCCTGATGCTGGTTATGCCATACAGTTAGAAATTAACGAAAAGTTGGACAGTTTCCAAACTGTTGTGTTGCAGGTAAGTATTCCTTATTTTTTTTTAAATTTTGCCCCAACCATCTAAGCATAAGTGACTCAGGGCATAAGCTGTTATCAGTTCAAAACAAACCTTTGCACAGCTAAGCTGAATTACCTGCCTGGAGAAAAATTTAACCAATGCTGCATGTCAAACCACCTTTCTACGGTGTCTTAATTTCGAGTGGTGCAATATCACAAAAATAGGAAATTCTTGAAGGAAAACTGGTGTCTGTGGAAGTGTGAAAAGGAATAACAAACAGATGCGTATTTAATTATAATGGTTTCATAGATATCAATGTGTTTATGAGTTCTCCCATGATTAAGTTGCCGATGTGTTTTTTTTTCAATGTCGGTTGGTTCCGTTCAGACACGTTTTATTAGGCGTTCTATTCAATTTTTTAGGCTGCATTACTGTACACCACATCGTTCGGTGACCGTCGAATTCGTGTTCACACATTGTGCCTTCCCGTGACCGACTCCCCGGAGGCTGTATTCAATTACGCTGACGAAGGAGCAATAGCCTGTTTAGTGGCCAAGATGGCCGTGGAACGCACCATTTCCTCGGGTCTGGCCAACGCTCGAGAAGCACTCACTACGGTAATGGGTGACATACTATCTGCCTACCAAAACGAACGTAATAGTGGTAATTCACCTTCATCTTTGTCGGGAATCTGTCCATCGTCCCTTCGCCTCCTGCCGTCTTATTTATGTGGCGCTTTGCGGTTCCCGGCATTCAGAAATCACACGTCTACCTCACTCGATATTCGATCTGGAGCTCTTGAACTGCTCATCGGCGCGTCTGCACATCGCATGCTTGCATTGATGTACCCCCGCCTATATGCGGTCAATTCATTCTTATCAGCTCCGTTGTCTGGCAAAGATTCCACTTTAGCACAAAAGGCTGCTTCATTGTCGCTGGACGAGACGTCCGCTGCAGCTTTGTCTTGCTTGCCATTAACAGGGAAGTCAATCACACGCGATGGTGTGTTCCTACTAGACACGGGTTCTTTCATTCTCCTTTTGGTGGGATTCGGTCTTTCTGCAGCTGATTTAACTTCATTAATTGGTTATTCAAATCTCGAGGACTTGACGGTGGAAAAGGCTGTGACGGAACTGGGCGGATTACCAGATGGAGCAACGCTGCCGCCACCTCCAAGAAAACGCCTGCAAACGCTGATCAAATCCATTAGAAGAGACCGATCCCTTGGAACAGCTCTTATTCTGATTCGTCACGATGTACCTGAGCCGCTTAAGAGCCTATTTATTAATGCGCTTGTAGAGGACAGAACAGCAACGGCGCCATCTTATTCCGAGTATGTGCAAATGATTCTCTATGGAAAGTCTTAACGGCTCCCTGCTCTATTCAGCTTCCTCCTGCAAAACACCGTCACCGATTTGACTTTGTCTTATTTACACCTTATTGTATTTTCTTTGTTTTTGCTTGTGAATGCCACTTTCTATGTAAAGGTAAAGTTGGTGATCAATACTCCTTCCCCACACACTTGTAGAATTTGTTATACGTGCCTCTTGCATGTGGCTGCCGTATAATACTAAAAACGAAGGTCTTTCTAACTGTTCTTGCGTGTCGTGTATGCTGTGGCTCTCTGGATGGCATGAACACCTCAAAATAACGTCAATATTTCATTTTCGTCAGTTGTTGTGTCACCATGCTCACGGTACATTCTAGCATTTAGCAACAGTGATTTAAGGGTCAACACATCTCAGTAACGATTTATAGATGTTGACGCGAGAAGCTTTGCATTTAGAAAGGGAGCAAGGATCGGCTCAATATCTGCTTTGCATTATTCTACTTACATTTCGTGTTTTTGATACATTATAATGATTCTTAGTTCGAACATCGCTACAAATATGTTAGACTTCCACATACACCCAATATTATCAATGCGATTTTCGTGTGCCATACACTGGTCCCTTCCTTGACAAAAGATGTTGAAAATTTATTCGAAATTCTCTTCAAGAATATAATGCAATGAAGAATAAGTGAAAAATTAACTTAAGACAGCATGACAAAGAAAGTTCATGTATGGATACTGGGGTTATCTGAAGCAAAAAACTTCATTTTCATTTATTTAACTTGAATCCTTGAAAATAGCTTGAGGTAAATGATTCCAATCGGAATATTTATTTGGGGCAAGATACATCATTTTGTTGCAGATCACGCAATAATTTTTTGTACTATGCACACTCAGGTAAAAATTAAAAAAAAAATACTTTATTTAGATTGCCGCATTAACCGACAAACCTAAGAAATGAAGGCCTGGTTTTATTACGCATTAAATCAGCCGCGCAATTCAGGAGTTTTAGGCGGGTTGTTGTTTTTGCCGAATTTACTTTGCGTTTGCATTATCACTTTGGGGACAATAATTAAACTGACCTCGAAAGCATTAAGCGGTCGTTTTTAAGACAAAGAAATGCCTGAAGCTTTGAATTTGTTAAAAATTGTTGAACAATTGCAACAGGATTTCCGGAATGTTGTGAATGAAACTAAGAAAAAATATGTACCAATTAAAGACGTACGTTGCGTTGAGTATTTTGATAGTAGTTTTAGAATGCTGATGCTCAGTTAAAACTATTCAAGGGATTGGTTAATTCTAATCAGGATTTGCGCTCGTGTAATGTTTCGCTGTAAATTTTATCTTCTTAGATTTTCTTCAGAAGAATGTCGAAATCGTTAACCCCTTTATTGAAGGCTGTTATACAAAACAACCAAAACTTATAACAGTATGCTTGACTGCGTTACAACGGTTAATTACAAACCAATTGCTAACTGAAGTAAATGTTTTTTCAGCAAATATTTGTAGACATCTGTTGAGAATTTATTAAAGGCTATCTGCTCCTTGGTTGATGCGGAATTAGAGGAACTAAAATTATTGCAAACGACAATTCTTCTTGTCACAACAGGTCCCGTTTTATCTGATGCTTCCCTATCGCAGGTTCGGTCAACTTTTTGTTGAAATCTGATTGCTTTAATGTTTTTTTTTCATTGAATAACTTTTATCGTATGTATTTGTATCCTGTCTGTCGTTTTTTTACATACAAGAATTTGCCTGCGTTCAGATATTTTGTTCATATTTTAGTTTACAACGATTGCCTCGGTATTATGCTTGTCATTAGTTTTTATGGGTCCTCGGTGATCAGGTTACTTTCAAATTCTATTTTAGGCTTTAGGCATATGTTTACGGTTACATAACAGCAGAAATAGTGCTGTAGTTAATACCGCCGCTGCTGCAATTCGTCAGTGCACTGGAGCTGTTTTCGATCAAGCCTGCAAGGACGTTCCCCCATCTTCTTCCGACAGTGTTTCCTGTAAGTTTCTTTACCAAGAATTCGGTTCATTAGTTGGTCACACATCCTCTGATTTAGTGTTAGTGTTATCAGTCATTGAATGGCTACTATGAATGAGATAAGTTGTGAACGATTTCAGAAGATGTTTTCGACTGCCATGTATTTTTTTGTAGTCGTGTAGTATTGTTTACAATTATTACTTGCTTTTTTTGCAGCCAATGACAAAACTAGTGCGTTTAAGTTCACCCCCGCATCAAAGAGCGCCTTCTTTTTATTTCAAGTAAGTACATTTCTTCGATATATTTGTTGCATGTTTAAACATCATGTGTTTACACATTGAAATGATTTATGGTTTGTCTGTTTCATCCGCAAGCGCTACTTATTTGTTAGTTTGTCAATCAGGTCTAGCTTATGTCCACAAGGTTTTTGTCTCAAACCCTGTTGTATCCTTTTTAGTTTGTCTGAAATCTTAACCCATTAAAATTTGTTTCTAAATCATTTCACGATGGAATTCCTATTAGGTGGTCTATTGCTAGTTAAGTAGGCGTCTTATGCCTATCATCACCTCTAGACTACACAACCCCGTTCTTTGCTGCTTTTACTATGTACGCAATGCGATAGCTGTTGCCCTCGCTCCACTTTGAAAACTGACCAAACTGACCAACTGACGCCTTCTGTAATTGTTTGAAGAAAAAGTGCATTTTTTTCCCTAGGATCTCTGTTTGTTGACGTCCGGCAGCGTTCCTCATTGGTTTCAAGGCATCGAATCCATTTCCCCTCTCCTTGGATTAGAGCTAATTGAATCTGTTCTCCTTAATTACTGTGACCTCTTTATTAGGGTGAGTTCATTACTTGCACGGGGAAGTCTTCTGAGGCATTTTAATGGAAGTTGTCAGTTTGTAGTCAGGATACGCCTTCATCTGTCTTAGGGAGCTAGCATTTGCCACACTTCCATGCACTGATTGGGTCAACGCAATTCATAATTTACACTTCTTTTTCGTTATTCAGAGGTTGTATTGCGGTTCATTGTGGACGTACCATATCCTCCGCTTGCGTGGGTTGTGTCCGTAATTGGTCACCGCAGAATTTTTCTTAAACAATCACGTGAAACAGCAAGCAGTCCAGCATTAAATACAAGAGTTGCTGTATTAGCAGTAAAATTGAACTTTTCGTAAATGCGTAATCGTTGTGTTTACCAGGAGACATCGAGTCGACACTCCGTAAACCAGTCATTTTATAACCAATCCAAATACCTTTCGCTCAGTAATAACCGAATAGTGACATTCGCAAGAAAATTCACGAACAAGGGTCATAGCTACTTGAAATAGTTCCTTAATTCGTCCAAAGGTTATTACGTGTTTATTGGGTATCCTACATTATCGTGTTCCTCTCCACTTTCACCTTCCTTTTTTAACCGCTACTGTATTGCAGTCCCCGTTTGTTATCGGCGTAGAGGCGTAGGGATTCAAATGAAGTCTCACATTCCCTTTCAGGAAAAAGAGTTTCTGCACCTCCTGAAGGAGCGCGTGTGTCCCCTGGTCACCAAACTGCTGGCCCCGGACGCGCAGACAGGCGGGTCACGCGACCCCGGTGATGGACCCGGTGTTGCCGCGTCGAGCGCACCCTCGGTTTTCGGCATCCACGTTCGCCTCAACCGCATCGTTGTTCTGCTCTGCTCGAAATACTTTGCGTGTCTTGTAAGCCTGAGTCGAGAGTGTTGTCGCCACCTCAACCGCTAATTTCCAACAGTTTTTCTGGTAGTAGCTGCTGCTGCTGCTTTTGTCAACGCTGTGCTTTGTCCGCACTTGCTATTGTCAAGCCTTAGGGTATTAGGAACGGTAAACACAAGGGGTAATTTGATGATTTCTCATAGGTTGTGGCTTCGTCCCTCTCATAACTGGTCGCAGTAACTTTCAAATGTGTGAACATTGATATTCCCTTGTTCCTTTTTTAAGACATGCAAGCACTACTGGTATTCATTTAAAAGTTACTTTGTCTCCTAAATCTAGGGGAACCCATCAGTTGAGTTTTCATAACTGCCCTTACTGTGCTAACCCGGTCTCACGATTAGACTAACTTTGGTGGCTCCATGTGTGGTTTCGTTGGTGATCCTCAGACGTTTTGCCTGCAAACTTTGTTTTTTTTGGGAGAAACGGGCGGTTGCTATGGGCGTTTGGCTGTTCGAAGCGCTTCGATGTACAGACTTTTATCTTGCTATGGTGATCTTCCGACTTAGGTATTCTCTTAGCAGGCAGTCAAGTATCTTTTTTGACAAAAGACAAATGGGTCTTGTTGTGCTCGTTGGTCGTTGTGCCGATTCGAAACTGTTGTGGTCCTGAGAGGGCATTCATTGGGCCTTTTCAGTGTTCTAATCATTTTACTGAACTCCGAGTTTGTGGCGCTATCTTTGGAAGTGAAATCAGCCAATCAAATTTGGCAACTTTTGTTCTGTCACCCAAAACACTGATTCTCCGGTCCTCATCGAGCCTGAATTTTCGAGCTATTGTAGAATCAAGTGTTTTGTTATTTTCAACACTTATATATTTAATCTAGTCCATATCTTTTCTCGCATTCTATTCCTCAAATTGCCCCGTCAAATGCAGTCGACTTCTGTGACAATTGGTTTTTAAAAAAAATATGATACCTGTTGTTAAGAGGACTCTGCACCCGGTTTGTGTTTAAGTGGAGCCGTAAAACGCAACCAATTAGCGAGCTATTTGAGGAAGCACGTGTGTTTTCCTCAGTAATGCATTAACTTTACCTGTTTTTTTTTCCTGGATTCAGAACGCAGAATGCGGGGTCTTATTGTCCACGGTAATGCGCACCGTCGACACCGAGACTGCGATGTGGCGTCTGGCCCTTGCTCTGGAGGTCATGTTCAAGGTCATTTCGCTGCCGGACCTATTGGTGTAAGCAGTGCATCATTCCTCTTACTTTTCCTCTTTCAAGAAAAGCCAAGTGCTCATCAGCCAATGGTCATTGACTTCCTAAGTACACCAGCTGATCCCTGACCTTGTGGTGTTCCGTGTGGGCAACCCATCTTGGGTTTTACTGCAGTTTGCGCCTGTTTTGTTTTTTAACGTTGCATCTAAAGAGTAATTTGTGTGGCCGCATTATACTGAGCAACTTGGCTAAATTCACCACTAGTCAGCCTGTTAAGATAATTGAACACTGGTTCTCTGTGCATATAATTGGCAACCCGAAAATTGTGCTTAGCACAATCATGGGCCGATGCAATCGGACAGATCACTTCAATATTGTTCTATTTTGTGCAACGAAAATACTGATTTGCATGTTTCGTTTCAACTTACTACTTAGGAACATTTGTGCCACATTTGACTTGGCAAATCCTCAATCCCGTGTTTTCCGTGGACTTGTTACTACCGCAAGTGGCTTTGTCCAATCAACGCTTTTGGCCTCACATGTCCCTAGTAAGTCGATTGCGTGCGTCCCAACGCAACGCCGTTTTAAGTGTTTATTACTGCAGATTGTTGGATGTAAATCGCTCTACTTGCTTTAGCTCAGTAGCGTTGATTTTATGTACTGCCCCCACACTTTACCGATGGTCACCCATAATAAGTCAGTGATGCTTAATTTGATTGCGCTCTCCTACTTTAAGCACTGCGTTTAAAAACACTTTCAGGCATGTCAAACTGTGCAGTGTGCTTTATCAATATTAGCCTCATACGCAGAGCCAAGTAGAGAAATTCTTAGTCTCTGCAAAAGTTACTTTCTTGCCTAATTTTAAAATATTTTTTTATGTTCACCTTGTTTATATTATGTCTCGTTATCGAATGTCGTCAATTTCTCCAACACTTTTCTTTTTGCAATCTGTGTTCACACCTAATTTGGAGTAAAATCGCGTTCTGTCGTCGCACGTCTCTGTCTAATTACGGAACTCTCTTACAGCTTGGGACATTAACAGTAGAACTTCTCATCTGTTCACTTTGCCAACATTGTAGACAGAGATTCAGTTGGAGCACCTTCGGGAATGTCTGCAGGGCATCAGCCGTCACAGAAACCGGCGTTAATCTATCGGGGCGGCAATTTTGTCATTGCAGATGTGCAAAAATTTGCCATGTGAGTTTTGCTCTGGCCTGATTCTGCCCCCCCCCCGTGCTTCTTCAAAGCATGACTTTGAGTTTCTTTTTTTTTCTGCCAACAAACAGCCTGGAACTGCTGGACAGGCTTGAGCCTCCTTGCCTTCCCGAGGGCTATTCACTTCGTCTGGCAATCAGCTGTCTACTGCAATTTGTTTGGTCCCTACAACATGTCATCCAACGAGTAAAATCGTCTGATAAGCCACAAACGGAACACAAAATGTTGAAACTTTCGTGGACTGGTTTGCTTCCTGCGCTTTCGCTCCTGCTTGAGGCTTGGTGAGTTTTAAAAAATCACGATTACTTATTTGCCATCAGTAGCATTTTGATGAAACAATTTACTTCTCTTGATGTTTTTCCAACCCCCATCAGTGCTTCGTCTTTCTGCTTTATTTCAGCGCCGATGAAAAACTGACCGATTCGTTTCTTCTGGCTGAAAGTGTGATGGTCGTTCTCAGCAGCCTGTGTGGCCTGGGGGACTCTCGAGAGGCCTTTGTTGCCTCTATTTGCAAATCAGCTCTCCCTTCACTCTCCGTTCTCTCCGAGAGGCGTGCGTACAAGTGATTTTTCTTTTCAACACAAATTGCCTTAAGTGGTGTTTAATTTTAACAGCATTTTATAGTGGTTTATGAATTTGGGCATTTCATGTCGCCCGTGTCCACCGAACCCTGCTTCTTTTTCGCCTCAAATTGAATTGGCTACACTACCCTCAACTCGCTTTTTTGATGGTGATTTAAATTCGTTTCATTTCTTATTAACTACCGCACCCGCATTCCCTTCCCGTCACTGTCACCCCCTGCCATTCGTTCGTTACTATTTCCGACATGGACAGTTCTCCAGAGTTGACGCAAAGCACTCGGTGATTTTGACCAGTTTAGTGTCGATAGACTGTCACTCTCTTGCTAATGCTTCATTTCCTTCGCGATAGTGATTTTGACATGCATTCCAATCCACCTATGTAGCCGTCATTTTGTCATTTTGACCAAACGTGGTGATGTTATTCTCCCTTTCTCTCGTCTCTCATGAAAATCTTGTCAGTACGGCTTGACTCGTCCACTTACCTCCACTCTCCCATTTGGAGCGCAGATTGTTAATAAAAAGCCTTTTCTTTGCGATCATTAAATGCCGAATTTCGGCCAAAATGTAGTGAATTGCCTCCAGCCCTGAGTTGGCAGTATTATTGTTGAGGCGGCAATTTTTTTTTCGCTGTCGCCTGTTTTGGATTTTCTGCTTGTACATCTAACTGTGATGTAGAACTAGATGTATTTTGTTGTTGTTGTTGTTGTTGTATGCTTTGAGTTCGTTTGGTTTCACCTAACCACAATCCACGCCTATGTTACTGGATTTAAGTATGGTTGATTCCGTTAAACTTTAAATGTGAATATGTTTTGTTCACTGCACCACGAAAACAGTCCATTTCCAAATAATGTTATTACCTCTTGAATAGCCAATAACTGCAAGTGTTTCCGCAATTTCCCACTACTTCGCCACTTGAATTCTACGTGCCAACTTTTGATCCTTTGGTAAATTTGACCTGTCGCTCCACACTCTCCATCAGAGTTACCCTTTCTAAACCCAACAGCCTGGAGTGGCGAGAACTCTTTATTCTGAGCACTGTTCTCTGTTGCAGAACAGGCTGCGTCATTCATTTTCTCTGTCCATAGTATTGCACACGTGTATTGCTTTCATTTCTGCCTTTTACGTCAATGCGCCTGGCGTTAAAAAAAGCATTTCAAGAAAAACTCTGTTTTTCAGAGGCGTAGGTTGCCGTCAAAGTGATTTTTTAGTCTTTTTCTAAGAGTACCTCACGTTATTTGCAATGTGGGGTATCATTGGTTGCTGGATTATCCCACTCACCTGTTACCCCACCCCCCCTCCAGTTTCCCCCAAACACCGCCAGCCGCCTCAGGTCTGCGACGAGGCCACGGATCGCAGCCCGGTTGTGATTGTGGTGAATGCCAACCACGGCCCAGGAAACCTGAGTCTCGAGGTGTCCTCCTCCTCGTCGTCAGGCGGCAGCTCCGTAGACGTCCCACCCGGCACCAATGGGTCCCAGGCGCCTTCTTCCCTTTTCATCACGGCCAAGCACATTCAAATCTCCAAGTCTCTGCTGGAGTTGGCCAAGACAAACGGGTCCTTGCTGGAGTCATCCTGGTTTCCGGTGCTCACAACCATGCAGGTGAGGTGTCTTGTCGTCTTGTCTCCTTCATGAGTTTCTTGTACTGAAGTACGAGGCTGTTATTGGTCATTTTCTTGCTAGTTTGTTTTTACATATTCCGTGTTGTTTGACGGAACAGCAGCCTTTCCTCGTTAGTCCTGTTCTTGGGCTGCATCCATGTTTGCTGTGTATTTTGGATTCCCATCTCAAAAGTTCAGACTACTGTCGTCGCCTTTGACTACTACCATGACGCTGTAAACATGGCCTTGTACCAATTCGGTAGTTAGGCTTTGTTGTGACTCGTGTTTATTCGCACCCCTTAATCCGGTCGATCCACCTCCAACACGGGGTTCCCCTTTTTGCAGCATGTCGTCAGCCGCGCGGATCCTCAACCCTCCCCCCTCATTCACACGGATATTTACCTTGGATCATCCTCACACCTAGGTCTCGATGTTAGCGCATGTATGACTCACACATCCGAGGTATAGATACACACGCGTAAACCCCACACACGACACCAACGTGGTGGCGCTCTGAAGTAAACATTGGGGTCCGCATCCTCTCCAATCTTTTCCTTCATCGCGGGTATCGGGGAAATGTATTCGGGACAGATCAAGATCCAACTCAGTGGCCCCGGCGTGGTTCAAGATCACAAGCTGGGGTCCACAACACTTCATACCCAACCTAACCTGTTAAGCATACAACCATCACAGTGGACCCAGCAGTAGAGGGCAAGAGTTTTGCGGGCTTTGATTTACCGCTAATGGGGGAAAGGAGGTTTACAAGCAGGCAGTGTGGCTTGTGTCTCGAACAGACAGGGCCGAATCGATGATTTGCCCACGTACGACGATTAGAGTAGCTACGCAAAAATGTGAACCACATAAGTATGCAGTTGCGAATCGCCAGCCAAATTGTGACACACGGACACGAAGCGGGACAGTGACGGTAGCTTTAATTAATAAAACAACACAGAGGACTCATTCTGAGGCACAGTATTTTCTTGAACAAATGACAAAGTGAGACTAGAGTGAGAATACTTGCATGCTGGATGAACAATTACAGTTTTAAAGGGGCTTAAAATTGTCCAAGCGTCAAAAGCAAGCTAGAAGTAAAGTTAAGGAGAGTGACGTTTCACTTGCATGTCAGCGTGCTCAACACGACATTCTGTCATGTTGAGTTGTGCGGTGCTCTGGGGCTAGGAGAGGGTCGGCCAGGTCTCGCGGTTTTAGTGAGAAATTGGCGTAGCGAAACCTCGGAAAGCCCTCTGCAAACAAACGACTGAGACAGACATTAGTAAAAAAAACATGGCTCGAGTGAATTTTAGGCGATGGAAACTGGAACCACGCCGGGGCCACGGAATTTACCCTAATCCGATTACGCTTCCCCAATACCCGCGATGAAGGAAAAGATTGGAGAGGATGCGGACCCCATCGTTTACTTCAGAGCGCCACCACGTTGGTGTCGTGTGTGGGGTTTACGCGTGTGTATCTATACCTCGGATGTGTGAGTCATACATGCACTAACATCGAGACCTAGGTGTGAGGATGATCCAAAATAAATGTTCGTGCTAATGAGGGGAGAGTTGAGGATCCGCGCGGGTGGCGACATACTGCGATAAGGAGACCCTGTGTCCAAGGACGGAGTGACCGGATCAACGCGATTCACAGCAGAAAAATCTCGTTGAACCTTACCACCACCTCCTCTTGATATTTTTCTGCACAAATGAACGCTTAAAAATGATCGACTGGATAATGGCTGTGAAAAATAGCCCCCCCATAACGATGACTGATTTTTTTCAGCAACTTTGTTAAATAGACCGGGTTTTATGCTTTATTCGGACTCATGAACGCCTTCCTTAAAAAATCGGAATTGTCGTTCTCGGGAATCGCTGCATCGTTTCGTGCTAATTGTGTTTGTTTACTGGCCGTTATCCAAACGTTTTCCAACATCACCAGCTAGTTTTTTTATACTTGTTTGTAGTTCCGTAGTTTTTCATAGCTTTGTGAACGTATTCTACAGCCTGCTGTGTTAAAAGCTTGCGCATTCAGAGCAATGGAAAGGCGTGTTCACCCTGAGTTGATTGGAATTGCCGTGTGGAGCTAAAACATGAACCTGTAGCCGTATTTCCTTTCACCGTGTCTCCCGCAAAACATGTGCTAAACGATAAATTATTTTCTTTAAATGTTTTACTAGCAACCCTCTGGCGCTAGGATACATATTATTCAAAAAAGTAGCATCGTTGTAATCTAGAAAGAATTTTATGGACTTTTCGCTTTGAGGTGTCTAAAGTAAAAAACACAGGGAATAGTCCGGAAGGTCTTCATACAGACGCAACCCTGCTGTTGATCCAAGGTGCCCTCTGTGTTTCAAACACATGCCTTATTGCTTCCTTTTTTAGCAACTAGTGTGGATGCTTGGACTGAGGGCAGCTCCCTCAGCGACAGGGTCGTCGATGTCGAATGCCCAGAACGCACCCACCCCAATGAGCCTCGACACGAGCTTCTTTGAGAATGCAAGTGCTCCCAACATAGCCACTCAGGGTGGCGGTGTGGTCTCCAAGGTCATCTCGGAATTGCCTACCCTCTCGCAGACCCTCTCCTTTGTATTTGAGCAGTCAAAGTGAGTTGCGCTTTGGTCGCGATTGTGTGTTGGTGGTGGTGGTTTAACTCATCGTTCCTCGGATTGCGAGACCAGAAGTCTGCCGTAATGCCTGGGTCACTGCCCGCACGTATCAAGCTTTGCTTAACTCTGTAGCTTTGAGATACCCAATCTCTTTGGTTTCCACCCCCTATGCTTGCCTTTCAATTTCCCAAACCAGTTAGTTGGCTCAATCACCATGCGTCTGCATTTTAATGGTTTGTAATTACTTTAAACGAATCCTAGTCCAAGTGGGAAATCTCATAAACTCATGACGCACATGCAGGTTGAAGCAACAATTCATGCGATTGGATTTTGTTCCTTTGTTACTTTGATTCGCCTGCATCAATCTTAATGACAAACTCTAACGATCTGGGCCAACCACTGCATCGGAACATAAAAGTGATTTTTTTGGCTGAGACCGTCTTGCAAGGACCAAATTCTCAAGGCCTGAGTTTCTGCAAATAGCCGACGGTCATTTTCAGGCTGTGCGCAAGCTGTATATGCGAAAATTGTCTCACAAGCGAGCAGATGCATGTGATGATGTTCATTTTCTGGTCAAATCACTCAACATATCGTGATAAGTGATGAAAAGGGTTTTTCTAAGCCATGAATCTTACAAAAGCGCACCGTAAATAGTGTTTTACTTCGAATGTATAGCATGTTACGACTGTACCATGTGCCCGTAATCAGACCCTGTGCGAATTACCGGGGAACGGCTCTGGGCCCTTTGTCTGCAAGACACGCTGACCTTTCTTCGTGTAAATTTCTGCTGTTTCTCTACTTTGGAGTTCAGCAGTTGATGGGTATACAATTTCACTTTTTTTCCTGTAAGATAGCACAAAGACTACTTTAATCAACTGTGTGTTGTTCACTTTGTCCAACGACCTTCGCAGACAACTCAAAATTCTTCACCCTTATCAGCAACAAACTCGAGTCGAGTCCTGTTCCAGATCATTGCCGGTTGTGAGGCTTTTTACGAATCAAATAATTCGCAAACTTCGAAATTAATCGGACGTGCTGGTGCCAATTTTTAAGGTTTTTTTGGACTGGACCTTTTCGTAATCCAATTGCAAAAGTTGTTGGCAGTAGAACCCTAAGTTGATCGTCTGGCCCTCTTTTCATTTTTGCTTTTGGTGTGGGTTGTGATGATTTTATCGCGTTTAAAACACGCTCGTTTTCGATTTGTCCTTTTCTGTAAACACTTCACTTTTTGTTTTCTTTTCATGTAATTCGGGCTGTAATTTTCACCTCTGTGGGAGTCGTAGCAGTTTTTTGCTTTTACGCAGGTAAAAACATGCGGTGTAAGTTGTGTACACCACGTTAAAATTGACTCTACACTAACGGCTATAAATAAAAATACTTGCACAGTGCTTTTAAAGCTAGCTGAAAGCAGCACTGGCTACAAATCGGTTCTCTAAGGCGAAAGGTTCGCGATCTGTTCGTGAAGAACCGAACTTACTTGCCAGCCAATTACATACACAGAGGAAGTGGCGCATGTAGTACACAACTGTTATAACATGATTGCATTTTTTCTCAGCGTCTTAACCAGAGGCAAAAATTGGTGTTTTTTTTAGTAAATTCGGTTAAATGTAAAAATGCATGCACCATCACCAGACCTTTGTGTTAGATGTCGCGTCTACGAAACGCCCATAATGAGTCGCCTCAAATTTGTATGTGTTATTATTGTACCCGATGTAGCTCACACCAGATAGGCCGTGTTTTTGTCAAAACATCTTAATTATACTGCATGTGTGTTTGGGTGCTGCATGTGTGTTTATTGTAGCTGCGCAATTAGCCTCGGTTTATATCCTCATCTTCCAGTCTGGTTCCATTAATGTGTTTCTCTGGTGTACTTGAAAATGGGTGCTCTAGCAGAGTCACATAAAATGCGAATATCACGTTCACTGTGCGGGAGTTTCATTCCCGTTTTATGGGACTGCGCGGGACATCGTAAAAGAACACGAAGTCCTCTCACTTGTCTGTTCGGATTGCCTGGATGGCTATTTAGTCGCTTTTCGCCATTGTGTGTTGGTGGTCGGCTAAAACCAGTAGAAGGTCACGATCTTTCACATTCATCACTGATTCAAACTAGTTGTTTCAGTGCCTCCCTTGGTATCTCTGTTGTTGTGACTCGTGTTTATTCACATCCCTTAATCCGGTCGATCCACCTCCGACACAGGGTCCTCTTTTCGCAGCATGTCGTCAGCCGCGCGGATCCTCAACCCTCTCCCCTCATTCACACGGATATTTGTCTTGGATCATCCTCACACCTAGGTCTCGATGTTAGTGCATGTATGACTCGCACATCCGAGGTATAAATACACACGCGCAAACCCCACACACGACACAACGACACCAACGTGGGGGCGCTCTGAAGTGAACGATTGTGTCTACGTTCTCCCCGATCTTCATCGCGAGTATCAGGGAAGCGCAATCGGACCAGGGTTAACTCCGTGGCCCCGGCGTGGTTCAAGACCACATGCTGGGGCCCACAACATTGTCATACCCCAAACCGCATGAAACGTTGCTAGCGGTTCGGTGTCATCAAAATCTGTCTGTTGACTTGCCACTGCCAATTCATCCATTCTCCTCAACAATCGTTTTTTGCCAGTTGTGATTTTTGCACAACTTCTCTTGGCTTCTCAAATTTTTTCCCCGTAAACTCCAAGTAAGTGGCCTCTTTCATGTCAATGAAGGTGGCCTGCTACGTTTCAAACATGCGGTTTTATTCCGACAGCACCAACGTGGTACTTGGGACATTTTCGAATTTCTAGGTTCAAATGTCATGCCCCGTGAATCGGTACCTTCCCCGTCACCGCCGTGCCTGAATTTTGCGACATTTTTTTGCCCCTAATAGAATCATCGGCTTTTGGCTCTTTTTAATCAACTTCATCGTATGGCAAATGCTCGTGTTTCTTGATTCGGTCAGGCGGATTCGGTTCACTTCCACTTTAAATTGCTTTATTCCGATCCTTTGTTTCGCCTTTGATGGCTATTGAATTTGACCAAAAGTCCTTTCATCCGAAAAACGCCCCCTGATTAGTTTCTGTTCTTGGTGCGTTTTCGCGGTGGCGCATTCAGCTTAGCGACTGCGGTTGGCTCCCTAACGCTGCTCCACCACTGTTAGCGTCACACCCCGTGACCTGCTGTTTAAGCGACTGTCGTCAATCCCATCATTTCTGGTACCCAGCACGGCAGTCGCATTTTTGGGTTTATTGTCAGCTTCTAAAAACAGGCGTTTTGCTTCCAGACTGCTGACTCGCTCGCTGTTTCGTGCAATGCCTTCCCACATTCTACATCACTGTACAACTGTTTTGTTCCAGTTTGGTGTGTGTGCGCGTGTGTATGGTCACTGCAAATAGCCGTAATTTGCCCCCTTTTTATTAGTTATCTCGGTGATTGGATGTGGCAGGGCTGGGTAAACTGTAAAATTCAATAATTATTTGGTTCTACCTGCTTACACGTGTCTTACATTTTTTTTTGCAAGAAAAAAAACCGTCAGACCGGGCTAACTCACAACCACGCGTATTGTCACTGGCTTGACTAAACTTATTGCTATTGTCTTTTTTCAAGCTAAAACTCCTCAATTTTGTCGTTCTTTTCATCTGCCTTATTGGAAACCCCCTTTCACCGCCATTTGACTTTTTTCTACCTAACTTACATTGCAACTCATTATTTTTGATGTTAGACAATTGAACCAAATTATTTTTTGAATACCTATACGGTTTTAAACGATATGAGGTGTTTTGAGTATGTCGAGGAGTAAGAAGTTGAGTAAACTTAAAAAATGACCAACTTTCGCGTACACAAGCACTTTTCTATATCATACCTTCAAGCGTTCGGCAAATGTTACCTGGCAATTAGTTACGGGTTCTAACCCACGACCCGGACCAAATGCTGGACGGCTTTTCTCCACTAGCAGCCCATATTAATCAGACTGGTTCATTAAAGTGTCCCAGTGTTACGTTTGCCCGTAACAAAGAGGAAACCACTCAAATAACGGTATAAGATCCCTTGCTGAAAGCTAGAACCGACCTTCCCAGGCTAATGCAAGAACAAGGTCAGAGCACCTGTGGAGAGCTATATTCACGTCAGCCACGTGCAGGGAAGAAGTGAAATCAAAAGTAATTCAAATCAAGGTTGACCTTGATTTGATAAAAGCGTAACAAAACAAATGTTAATAAATTAATGTAAATAAAATCAGAAACCAATCTTGGGGAATCGTGGATCCCCAACACCCAGGCTTAGAGCAAACTGTGTGTCTGGTCCAGAATGCCCTCTTTGTACAGATATGGCTACGTTTTCACTCAAACTTGCTTCAAATTCTGGTGGGTTTTGAATAAACCATGTCAAAACTGATTGGACCTCGAGTCCAAAACGCAAGCAATACTGACCTTGTCATGTAGTGGCTATCACTTTGCCAGTAATTTATTCACTTATTTTAACGTCTTGGAAGCCGCCATTTCTTTGGCGCACGGTGTCAGCCCATTCCTCGAGTCAGTCATTAAAGTAAATGCATGAACCACCTTTCGAAATATCGTCCAATCCATCGGGTACCCCGTGGCCGTATCGAAGTGGCCACTGAGCCAAAGGACGCCGCCTTGAGTTGACGGTCCGCATAGATGGCATCACCTAGAAGGCTCGTGTCTCGTGATGTGCAATTTACATCTTTCTTTTCGTCCGCTTTATGCTGTCAATTGGGTTTCTGTTGTGACAAGCTAATCAAAAACGCTTTTGTTTTCAAGTCAACCACGATTCTCAGCCTCTGGCTTATTATTTGCCATTGGTTTTTCTCGCTAATCGGTTCCTCTTGGCTTTATGACTTTTTTACGTGATTAGCTCAGGCTAATTAATATTTTACCATACAAATATTATGGCCACTAAAAACGTGAAAAATTAATCCAACTTTCCGTGCGAATTCCTCGATGAGCAAAAGTGCATAACACACATTATAGGGTTTTTTTTGCAATTTTTAAAATTTTAGTAGTTAACTTCGTTCTACGGCAATTACACTTTTTTTCATTCATCACTTTAGACATTGATAAACACCTAGCGTAATTACGTTTCAGCCATTCTATTTCCCTAGAGGTAGACATGGAAATAGTGGATGTTACCTTGCAAATAGAGCGTAAATGCTAGTGTAAAATGTGCGTTCTTGGTAAAGTTGTCCACTTCTCGTGTTTTCATTCTTATATCTTAAATCGGGCTGTCACTTTTGTTAGTGGTTTTTCGAGTTGGGTTCTGTTAAGTTTCACTATTGTAACAATGATAATACCAGTAAACTTATTGGATAGTCTGTGAGGTTAGGTTTTTAAGCTTCTACAACACTGGCCGTAGTTCCACATTGCGGACAAAGCATGAAGTATCAATTTAGCCCTGTGAACTCAAACCGTGTTCCCTCCTAAGTCGGATTTTTGATTATTCCTTTGCAAAAGTACGATTCCTTTTTTAAAGTTACCTTGAAAGAGTAATGGAGTTAATCGGCACAAGCAAAACATCTGCCACTTATGCGATCTGTCAAGAAATTCACTTAAATGCATCTCCAATTTGTCTGTTACAGTCTGTCACTGACATTTTAAGAAATTAGTACGCACTCAAATCTGTCCCAAATTAAGCCTCATTGGTTGTAATTCTTTCGTGTAGCCTTCTCCCTTTTCCTGAAACTCGGTTTTCCCATCTGGCCTGCCTGTCTTCACTCTGCCCCCACAGCCCTGTCAGCTCCTTTAAAAGCCTGTAAACCTTTGAAAATAAGGATTTACCAGCCATTCAAATTGCCCTGTCAAAAAGACCGATTCCTATCAGAAACATAGCAAGTGGCTCAAATTCATGTGTGGTGTGAAGTGGGTAAACTAAAGTAAACAAACTGTGTGGAATGTGTTCGCAAAAATGCTTTCTCAGGGCAGTAGCTTTCCCACTTGTCCCACTTCCAAGACGGGTTTTAGTTTTGTTTACATTCAATAAACTTGGTATATTCGTGAATGTAAACTCGCCATTCAATCACCGTGTTCACCTGGCATACTTCTTTCCTCCTGAAGAGCGTTTCTTTATGTGATCGCTCGTGTTTTGCCTTAACTTATGCGCTCTTCCTATCGGGACTTCGAGTGGCCGAAATCTGTCATCACTAAGTACTCGAATCGGGAATCACGACTGAGTCATTTATTGTAGGAATTTTGACGAAATCGCTCTTGGCTATCTCATCCGAGCACTGTGCAGTGTGGCGTCGGAGACTTTGGAAATCTCAACCACAAACCGGGTAAGCCTTCTTGCACTGCCGCCTTTCCCACTCCACTGTATCAACTATCATTAGTATTTCAGATGTTTAATACGCAAGCATCTCAAGTCATCCCAAGTGTCAGTTGCCATTTTCACACACCTTTATTGGCTTTTCGTCTCCCTTATTATCACTTTTGTTCTGATTACTTAAAAAACATGCGATATTTTATGCTACACTTTTAGTTCATTCCTTTTTGACCACTCAGAGCATCCTGTCTTGTTACTGATGACAAGTTTCTTTAAGCTATCCTAGCAAGCGCTTAACGCAAACTTCACTAAAATGAAAGCCCGTGAGTGAAATGTGATGCCACGTGGTGGGCGTGTTGAAGCGTCGTTGTCGCGTGTCACGTGATGACTGGATTCTAAAGTCGGTGGGACGGTGTGCTCCAGCATTGTCATGCTAACAAAACAGCTCCCGCCGCCGCCGCCGCCGCCGCCGCCGCCTCCTCTGCCACCCCAATCTCTCATCCGCAGTTTCGCCAAGTAACAATCACCACCTCAACCACATCACACTGCATGATATGGCACAGTCACACGCGCAGCACGACTTCGCGTTCTCGGTGTTCCCACTCCTTGGCTCATCAACACCTTCACCACCGTTCAGCAGTTCGGAGGGTGTGTGTGTGTGTGTGTGTGTGTAGACTCTTCATGACACGCCTAGCAGAGCCCCAACACGGGCTTCCGGGAGGTTGGTGCAGGCGTGAAAGACCCCCAGCCCCCACGTCCCAGGCGGTTCACTGTCGAGTTAGCAGCCTGTGTCCGCTGTCCGACAGAGGCCGTATCCCTCATTTAACGCGGCAACCATGTGCCAGGCATCTCGGACAGTCCACAAATCCCCAACGGCCAAAATGCCACACTGATGCCCGCTGTCCCACCGCTGCCTCGTGTGTTGTCAAATGACCCTAGTCAGTTATCGCTGTTCTGACTTGATCCACGCTCCTGCTGACAGGTAGTCCAGCTCAACGAGATGCGTCTTTCACGCCAAACGCCGCCTCATCACACATCCAGGGTCCCTTGTTTACGCTACCACTGCCAACCTAACTTTTGAGTGG
>UXSR01005789.1:1908-29768 GCA_900604375.1 Mesocestoides corti
TTCACACACACGGTAGAACTGCCACAGGTTTTGCATAAGCAGATACTGGAGGTGAATTCAACGAGGAATATCGGAGAAGAGTTTCTGACGAAGTCAAAGGCTCTTCAAGACGTCTTCGCTCAAGAGGCTGTTCCTACGGAATATGCCTGAACGGATTTCGGGAATCTAGGCTTTCGGATATGGATTACCGGAGGAAGAAAATAGTTGGCAGACTGAATCACCAAGCAGCGGTGGATCCTGCGCTGAATTGAATTGTAATGAAAGTTGGGCACCAACCCCCAATTAACCTGACACCAACGATTGCCGTGGCTGTGATCGGCTAGATGGCTTGGCGTTGAGGTTCCCCAGTTGCCCTTAAGTAGACCTGTGGTGTCCGCGAACCTCAATTGGCGTGATTTGGCAAGAGGGAGTCTTCACGGACAAATAATGCACAAAGACTTGATATCTGGATTGAGGGATTCGTCAAACGCATTGACAACTTCCACAGGTGCCGTAAGAGGCATACCTCGCGCGGAAGTTTACGAAGGGGTCGGAATGGAAGCATGTGGCTGACTTCCAGCTTGACGTAAACATCCACGCGTTTCTTGGCCTCGAAGAAGGGCAAGTTACAGTGAAGAATGACGTTGCCGTGGGGTATCAAGAGGGAACACTGCATTGGCACATTTCATGAAGCATGAAATACTGTACTACCACTACTACTACAGTTCTTGACTGGACATGAAGGGTCAAAAAAAGGTTGTACTTTCACGAACACACTCAGCTCCAGGGAAAGAGGATGGAGCTTCGCATTAGGTACTCAAACACCCCATGACTGAATCAAACAAACCACGCCATCCAACTTGATTAAGTGGTGTGCATTCTTCGTTGAGCACCGACTGACTGCGGACGCACCCATGAACGGCTCACTTGGAATATCTAATAAGAGGGTTGGAGCGGTGGACGTCAGCAAGTTGACAAAAACTGGCATTCGCACAAACAGAGCCGGCACAACTAACTGAGCGCAAATGAAGTACGCGTGACTTGCTAAAGTTGCACCATATTTGCCGTTTTTGGACGCCCAATCTCCCAACGCACCCGTAAGGCCATAAAAAAGGCAATTAAATGAGGCAGGTGGTCGGTTGGGTGGGGAATAAGTCGCGAACACGGTGTTCGAACACCACTGAAAGAACTACATGAGGGTACTAGCATTCCTCTAAGTGCTCAAGACAACAACACATGTGAAATATGAACTAGTGGAGGAGATCCAGCTGTTTCCATGGACGAAACTTGTTCTTTGCACACCAATAGTAATGGGCTGGTAGGAAGAAGGGTAGCAATTTGCCCTGACGAACGGCAAAACCCTATTGTCTAGAAGATTAGCCAATGTGACACCAAATTACGCCGGGGGTGGTCGTAGGTAAAAATCGACGGATTACCAAAGTCAAATGACACGAATTCACTCCACGCCATTCAAAAACCAGTAAAATCTTTGTTTTCAGGTGAAAGTTTAGCAGGCGCGGGTACAAGCAGGCCCTGAAACTGCGATGCAATCAGTAAAGTGCAAAAATAAGCGAGGTCACGGTGAAAATCATGGCTCGTTAAAGTACGCCAGTTTGAGGCATCCGACCGCAGGCTAAAGTACTGTAATGGTGCGTTGCACACAGCTAACAGACAGGATTTATAATCACGGCCAACTTGTGTGGAGCATCGCTCCTTCAAAACTACCAGAATCAGCTGAAAGTATGAAACTTTACTTACAAAGGGGAATCACCAGGGTTCCCCACATAAGTGAGCCACATTCGTTCGGAGGTCTGTTCCGCCAACTGACGTCAGAATTCGAGAAAAATTAAACCACAGAAGCTGTTAATAAAGCCGTATGGGATCCAGCATCGTCAGACTTGCAGCATTGTGGGTGGCGTCTAGTTCTGCATGGACGCGGAAACGTCAAAACGAGGCCCTAGTCCGCATGTTTACTGCAACCACACCACAACTCGATTGGCATTTCACAAGCATGTTTTTTAAAAATACCACACGCGGTGCTGGGGCAAGACAATACAATGACGCCACCGGATAAAGCGAAACTCAAGCATCACGAATAGGAGGTGAATCGTACTTGACGTGGAGTGCGTCCTCAACTCAGGCGTCGGTCTTTTGCGGGAGGCGCCTCTTAGCCTAGGCACGGTGACACGGCGAGGGACAATCTTTGCACCACTTCTGATTTTACTAATAGACGTTTGATGAGTGGAGGAGCCGGAGGAGGCGGCGGAGGCATTGCGGATGCGCTTGATGCGGGACGCATCGTCAGGGGTCAGGGGCTCGATGGTGGGACCCGGCGTTGACGGGGGGGTGGAGGTGAACCAGAAGTCCTTTGTCTGGTCCAGGTACGCAACGAAGAGGTAGAGGTGCCGGAGGACTATGGAACGCCGGCATCTGGTCAAGGCCATCTGGTTGACGAGGGCTGGCAGGCGTACTACAAAAAAGCGGTGCAGTGATTGGTTGAGTGAAAACCAAGCATTGACTGATGGTGTGGCCCCATGTTCGAATTTACCACGAAACAGTAATTACGCTAACAAACTAGCCTCTCCAACAAGTCAAAAAACACAGGGAACCGCATTCCCTGGTGGGTAGTAGAATGCCAGTAGCAGAGAGCTGGTAACTCGCCTTCCACAAATGTGATTGTGCCGAAGACGACTGTGCAGTGTACAACAGTAATGCAGCATGGCACACACGGACAGCTAATTGACTACCAGAACGCCTGTGTACGAGTTATCAGGAGAGTGGAGACTCGCTACGCAATTCCATGTGATGGCCCACTTCACAGAAACACTAGTGGTTTGAGGTCCACATGGAAAAGGCGCCGGACTGTACGCAGGCTTGGGTGTTGCAAGCGAAGAGAGTGCGGTAGTGGTTGAAATTGAATAAATAACGCCCCACATCTCCCTCTCGACTCATCACTCCAGAGATAGAAATGCACCCAAGTGTACAAAAGAAGCAATTTTACGCTTCGTTGATGCCACATTCTTGAAAAGCGTCTTCTCCCAAATGTGTCAGCATGTAGGGGAACGCGTACCAAACTTCCCTCGATTGCAGCATCAACTAACTAAAAGCCCTACCGCATAGTGTTTTGTAATGACGGTTCTTGGTTCTAAACACTTTCATGGTGCAGTTCTATAAGTAGATTTGCTGGTGATGAAACATTATGGGTGGCCATACTACCGCCAAGTTTATCTGTGACACCCGAGCACAATTAACTCAAACACGTAAGCACATTCGAGCGTTGAAATTGATGTGTGCATTTTGAGCCGTCGGGAGAATTTATCTTTCATCCACAGCGGGTTTTGTTTGGAAATGTGACCTGACCTTGAGTTGACCACCTAGGCGACGACGCGACCACTGTGTGAGACGGAACCGCGATATCGACTTCGGAATGAAGTGGTTTCCAGCTTAATTTACTCGATAGAGCTTAAAGTCTCATTTTCCAACACCCAACGCTGCTGAGAACGGACCTCAGGATTCCGTGAGTAGCGCAGGCGAAGATTACCCTCCTTTGGAATAATCCACCTTCGTATAATTTGTCCCTTGTTGCGTGTTCGCAAACCCCGGTCTAGTTTTCGTCTTCCGCTCTTTTTTTGTGGAAGATTGTCCATCAGTTAGACAAATAGAACTAGTGGATCACTGACGACGAACTGCTCCAACTAACCATGAGTGATTCACAATCTAATTTGACTGAACTTCAGTTTAACGTTGCACGCATACAGATCAGTAATCCTTGGTGTTTGACTATAATACTACCGTGCAACGCAAATAAGAAGAGGAAGGTGAGGAAGAAGGGGAGAAAGAAGAAGAAGAAGAAGGAGGAGGAGGAGGAGGGGGGGGAGGAGGAGAGGAGGAAGAGTGTAGCACAACCCCAACTCACCAATGAGCCTGAGGATGTAAACTGACTCGTAGATGAGGCAGGGGTATGAGGGATTTCGCTGGATCTCCTCAAGAGGTATGATGGTGAACGGGTCGCCCTGTGGTATGACCTGGCCCTCCTTACCAAAGGGTCTACAAAGCGGAACAAAGTTGGAACCAAGATGGCCACACACATGGCCTGTACAATGAGATTAAACTGTGGCGATGGGTCGTAAAATTCGTCCATCATTTTTACTTAACACAAAACCCTAATCCTTCGTAATCAGTTAGCGCTTGCAGCTTATTTGCTAATAACAATTATAACACTAACTCTGGTTGGAGCGTCGTTTAGGGGTCCGTTGACCACTTTTGCAATTTAACTGCAGGCCTAAAATTGGATCTACAAGTCACAAATTTACGCTAAAAACTGACTAAAATGCTTGATGTGTACAAGATTAATTATGTGTACAAATAGATTAACCACAAAACCAGCTGATTAGATCAACATACTGTACAATTGACTGAATCAAAACGGAACTAACGATGGGAAGACAACCGCCTTCCTATGAGCCCTCAAGACATTGCGACCGAATTTAACGAAACGTTTCCATATAAGGTAGGTTCTCAGTGCATTGACAGTGCGTAAAATTGAATGTTTAACGCAGTCGGAATTGAAGAAGGCCATGGGGGAATGTGCTGAGACGGAAATATGCAAGTATTTTTAACCGTAAAACATCAAAGAGAAAATGCATTTAAAACTAGGATACGACTGACTAAGAGCAGTCTTTTACGTTGTTAAACAGAGGGTTGTTGGCACATCTTAGACAATGCTGTACGTAAAAATAGTTAAACTGTTTAATTGGGTAAAGTGGGAAAACTTACGCCCGCTTCCTGTCCTCATTGGGATACAAAAGATACTCCACAAGGAGGGCATCAAAAAGAATCCTAACGCTAGAGCAGAACTCAGCACAGATGCGTCGACTCCGATCTGTTTTCGCGTAAGCGCCTGCGGCCTTTTTAGAAAATCGCTCTCGATGTACGGCTTTAAAGGTGGCAGTGAATTTAACAGAGGAATTTGGAATTACCAGGAGGGAATAAGTTTATATCAGTTCTATTAAGCCCAGTGGGTTTATTCGCATTCATGCAATAGGGGAATCCGTTCACGTATATTTGAAGAAGATACAGTACAGAACACCACGAAGGAGTAGGTGTGGCCCTTCTAGTCTGTGAGCCCTGAGCGATTTCATGAGAACGACAATGGCCTTCTAGTATCGAAAATAGAGAGTCTGGAAGCTTTACATTTGGTGCAAATTGTAGATGAGCCTACAATACAACATTAGGCACTTAACAGCAGGCCTACTTCGAGGTTCTCGAACTTGGAATGGGCAATAGCATCTGCATCACGTTCCTCTGGCTCTTCATAAGAATCCGATGAAGGTGGCAATTGTTCCACGGCAGGAGCGATTGCCTACAAGTTATTAAAAAAGAAAACCACTTACAGTACTGGTCCTGGCAGTCTGGCCGACATTTTGCCACGTACCAGGCAGCGTTTCCCAGTCAACATCCTCAGGAGCCATTGCTGCGTGCTGGAGAACGGTGTCAATCCTTTTTATTCTTTCCGCTTTATCATTAACCTACAGATTGGAAAGTTAATACGCAGTAAGGGAAGTGATTACATTGGTAATAATTTCATCAATTTTCTCTTTCAGCTTCCTGGTAAATTGAGTATCCTCCAAAAGAAAATCCTCGGAGACCTCTCTATCATACCTGCTCTTCCAACCAAGGAAATGAACAAAGTACATAGGAACGCGGGAACGACCGTTATTTGAGAATCCGCGTAATTCTTTCACCTAAATTTGAATAAATTGATGGACCACACAAACCTCAACATGGTAAATAGATTTTACTTTTGTTAGATCCGGTTCAAAGCATAATAATCGAGCATTAACCTGATACTTATGAGTCGTAAAAGGCATCTCCACAAAGGGAAAGGGGGCGTCGGGAGGCAGATATCCACAACCCCCATCAACGGCGCATAGCACGACTGACCTTGACACGAAGCTGCCAAATTGCAGAAGAAGCGGTTCAGTATCGATACTAAAAATGCTTCAGCCTTCAAAAAAATCAAGTTCTGCTCATCTTGATAGCTTATAAACCGTGTATTTCTATTATCTGTTAGAGGAAAAATATTCTAACACACATACCTTCGTCTAGTATTCTCAAGTAACAGCAAACGTAACGGTCAAATATTTTTCAAATCAAAGATCTTAATTAATGCAGACAAAACTCCCATTGTAGGTTTAACATATTTCTTTTTGATTTTAACAAATAAATCGATTTAAAAAATTAAACCTTATTTCATTTTATTCATGTGAAGATAAATAAAATAATTAGGGTGGTAAATGACTGCCATTTTGATAAATATAAAAATGGTTAATGAGTACAAGAAGTAAAGTTAGGGAAAATGAAAAAAAGGACTTTATAATATAACATTTGGCAAAAATCCACCTTCATGAGAAGCATGAATTTATATTTCTTCCGACCAAGTCCTTAATTTAGATTATGTTGTAACAGCAATGAGAATATGAGACCAATATTTGTTAGCCAGAAAATAGTTACTGTTAACACATTTTAGCCTATCTTTTAGAGATCCTTTTGTCAGGTGAATAAGAAAACTGCAAAAAAATTATGAATGTGATCTCAACTTCATTCATGACAACGTTATTTTCGGAGCAGGGTGATATTTATTTTCATGCTGTGGTTAAAAACTATCCTTTTTGTGGTTTTGTAACTTAGAAAGAAATTAAGTTTGTATTGAGAATCTCGACAGAATAATTTCTTTAATAATTCTTAAGATGTATTTGTTTGTTTATCTCAGATACTTGTAAAGAATACTTAGGTATCTCGTTAGAAAATACCATAACTGATTAACTATAATACTCTAATTGGATAAAAATTTAGCCTAAAAATATATGGTCTTGTGTACAGTGTGTTGTTAACAGAACAAATCGAAAATGCGCTAAAATTGATTTTTACATTTCAATGTAGCTGCTGATCTTGTTTGCAGCATGTTCTCATAGACTCTTAGGCAATCATTTGAGCAATTTAAATTTTTTTAATATAATGTTAGCGGTTTCACCTACCTAATCATAAATATCATTGGCATTTTGTTACAGTTAAGCTCATGTAAAACCAGCTAGAAAATTGGCCTTTCAAGCTCTCAAAAAAATTGAACAAGAAATATTATCGTAATTTTCTAATTGAATTTTTTATGTTACTGCAACGTATATATACTAAGTATTTTATAATGCGTTTTGTTTTAAATTGCCGAACTACAACCGAGGGTACGTTGCTCTGATTTGAAACAATTTTTTTGATGAATGGCGACCTCCGATAAGATATCTGTTGCTGTTCGGTACGTCACCGTAGTGGGACTAATTCCTTTGTAGTGTTCGACCGCTTGGTGAATATGGTGTAGGGGACGTCGTGGTTCATGATCCACCGACGTCTTCCCTCATAATTGGAGTTGATCGTTCATTTACATTTGACCACATTTTTTCTCCGGAGACTGACCAATCTACCATTTTTGATATTTTAGTTGCACCATTAATCACTGAGTAAGACCTGTGCAGATTGTAATTTGTTGTAGTTGTCTCATGGGAATTAACGCAACAGTGTTGGCTTACGGTCAAGTATGACGAATTCCTGCTTGTCTGATAATATTTTAGACTGGTTCAGGCAAAACTTACACAATGGGTACTACATACGATATCAGCGATTTTGCGATGTCTGACAGCGTTGGCATTATTCCTCGCGCTATCGTTAGTCTATTCGATCAGATTGGTAACAGAACAGACAGCGAATTTTCTGTCGAAGCACAATTTATTGAGGTATGAGTGTTTTGATGACTTTATTTTGCTAGTTATACAATGAAGAACTCAGAGACCTGCTCACTCCAAAAAAGGTATGCAAAGTCTGACTCTTATTCTTTCTTCAAGAATGCCGTTAAAATTCAGGAGAAACTAGGCGGTGGCATTTACCTCTCCGGTGCAACTTCGGTTAAAATACAGTGTGTCAGCGATGTAAGGTTTTCAACTTAATAACTATCTCTTTGAAAGGCTCTGCAACTAATTAGGGCAGGTGGCCAGTCGAGGTCAACAGGCTCCACTAAAATGAACGCCCAAAGTTCTCGGTCACATGCAATTTTAACACTTCATATCAATCAAAGGAAGAGAAATGAAGTAATGTCGACATTATTTTGACTGTTTGTAGGATAATTCTCGTGTGGAATTGATTTCTTCGAAATTTCATTTTGTCGATCTTGCTGGTAGTGAGAGGCTAGGTCGCACTGGCGCCGAGGGCGAACGCGCAAAGGAAGGCATCAAAATCAATTTTGGGTTGCTCGCTCTTGGAAACGTTATCAATGCTCTATCTGAGAATCAAAAACATGTTCCCTATCGCGATTCAAAGCTGACACGACTTCTTTGTGATTCTCTTGGCGGAAATTCGCGTACTGTCTTGATCGCTTGCATATCCCCAGCGGAGGTAGACATGGCGGAGTCCATTAATACTCTTCAAGTAACCAGCTTAAAACATTATAAGTTTTCTAGTATGCAACTCGCGCCAAGAAGATTCGAAACACAATATCAATCAACGTAGCAAACATGACTTCCGCAGATGCAGAAACGTTGAAGAAACTTTTAGCCGAGAATCGGCGATTGAGACAACAGCTCAAGGCGATCACTTCACAATCAGTAAGTTCTTACGCGTAATTTCCCCATACTTTGCGCCCTTGCGTGTTCAAGTTCTTCCCAAGGAATTGTACTTTTTTTCCTCAAAATAGGGTACACAGTCACTCTATTCGCGATCACCAAGTCATCGGATGATGTCGGGTAAACCGTCGATCCCCCTACGTGCCAAGGAAAGCCTTTCCCAAATTGCGATTTCTTTTGATAAAATAATGGCTTCGCGAATGAAACAAATGAGCGAGATTACAAACGCGGGTGCTGCGCGATTCCTGCGGATTGTTGAACTTACAAATCTGAAGTTACAACACGCCGTACTTGACGGATGTGGGGATTCTCAAGTGAGTGGTGTCATTAATCTTCTGAAATTAGTGCTGACCATTGTTAAAGTGGCTAGTAAATTCGCTAAACACATAATGACATACGATTTGATGGGCATCTGGTAACCTGTTCTGCTTGGTATATCATTTTTTCGTGCCACCTCTGGCCTTCACTTTGCGTTTATTTGAGTAGTTTTTGCCTAATGATGCTTGCAAGTAGAAGCTTGTCTATTGCTTGCGCTTCATAACGGAAGCATCTGTGGGTAGTTTGTTTGCACAAACCAATACCGGCCATTTCGGATGTCGAACCGCCGTGTGCTTGTTTGGGGTCTGCTCTGTAAAGTAGTCATTTTTTGCTATTGCTCAAATTGCTGTGATTAGTTTCTGAAGGTATTTTCGTCCTTCCGTGTTTTTTTTAAGTATCCATTAGTTTGTCTGGTGAATTTTTAGTTTTGTTCGCTTTCTAGATCTGTCTATTAGCCAAATGACGATGTTTCGCGTCAGTCATGTAAAAATGAGCGTCTTGACACCGCCACATCGCGCTATTCTAATATTATGAGTTTCATGGAGAATGTCCGTCGCATAGTTTATGTTCCTCATGATTTCTCAACGAAACGCACAAATCCTAAGTCGATCCAGTTTTCCAATTGAATAAATTGTGGTTTTAACGCTCTTCTCATATTCTCAATTTGCTTTTATGCTGCTAAACCCAACATTGGAAAGTACTATTGCATCTAAAGTTGATGCTGTGTCAGATTCTCGAACATTTGGATCTTGGAGGCAGCTCCCTTGTCTGACGTTTGCAAATCACCTGGGCAGAGATGCATGAACGTGCCATCTTGTTGTGTCGATTTCAACTGCCCAGCCTGCTAGGAGACACTCATACGCTCTCGATAAACGTGTTGAGAACGCTACAGTGTTTATGTGTGTGCCACCGTCAATCGAATAACGCTCCCCTTCCTCCCTTTTCCTTCTCCCCGAAATGCGGCGAACAAGTTTGTGTGCTTTGGTTTATCACAACACCTGGAAATTGAATCATGGCGAGTCATTTCGCTCGAACTGCCATCACATGCTAAAGGGAAGTTACGCACTGCTTGACCGCGCCACTGGAAAGATGAATATACACAAGCACCCAAACGTACCCCTCTGACTAATCATGTAGTAGGTAAACAGCACGACATTTTCGCTTCGAACGCAGTTTCAAGGACTACACGAGATCAATGTACGTGACAAGGGGTGTAGTTTTTTGCTGTAACTTGTTCCTTTACGTCGGGTTCGTGTGGAAATGTTCGAGAATCCAAACTGTGCCGACATTTACGGTTTCAAATCTAGAATCTTTCGCACGCCTTGTGACGTGTGTGGTGTTCGTAACCCGACCTATATCACTGCGCAACTGCTGTCGTCGAATTGAATTAACACGTTGTAAGCGTTCTCTTGTGAAGACTTGTTGCAGCATTCCTAAATTGCCATAACCCCCCTCAAAGTCTCGCTAAGCAGTCCAATTTTGCGCCTTTACTCAAATACTCCCATCACTGCTTTAGCACACTGCGCCAGTTCGCGCGTTTTTTCTGTTGCCTGTCACCACGAAGTGAGTAGTGCTTTTCTCACGATGTCGTGCACTACCTTGGCATTGGTTGAAGCCCCACGTTTTTGTAAACGTCCCTGTCAAGCTCCCTCTTTCGAAGGTGATTGATTTGTCTAACAATGCATGGCTCACAGGTGGCTACTCTCTAGACCAATGCAATCAAACCAGAACCAGTAAACAAATTACCGTACGATTACTTGTTCCGCTTCACACGTTGGGGTGCTGTTGTGAATCACAGCACCAAAGCCGTTTGTCTTAAGCCTCCGTTGCAAGCTAATTTCGACGTCAGCTGCTCCAATACGGTGCCCTCTTGTCATCCTTAAAAGCCTTGATGACAGCGGATGCTGTAGTTTCTCTCACCTCTCACACGCACCTCACTTATCGATGCTGCTTTTAGTCGGCCTCAAGGTTGTTTGTAGGCTAAGTAGGTGGGTCCTACATCACCTCACCAGCTTGCTGTTAATTCGGCAAACCATCAGTTAAGTCACAACGCAATTCCTGTTCTCTGCTTCGTTTACCTTAGAACTTGAGTAAACGAATTCATTTGGCAACCAGTTAATCATTCATGTAACTAAATTACCCCTGAAAATGGGCCGTTTTGCCACGCAGGCGTACTTTTGGCTTGCCAAGTGCCTTCATGCAATTGCAGTCTCACTAAGCCTAACCCTTTCGATCGGTGTAGGCCCAACAGGTGCTGGCCCAGGTTCGAACGCTGGAAAAGGAGATCGAGGACGCGGCTTCGCGGGTCGCGACTTTGGCCGAGGCCCTCCGAAAGTCCGCTGCCGCCATTCATGACCTCTTGGGGAAGGTCGAGCGAGTGATCCACGCCTTTCCACCCAACTGGCAGTACATACCCCAAGTGAGTGCTGATTGTCGACTTCTTGCCTTGTTTTTTTCCCCCTCTGCGCACTAAATGCTATCTTTGCAATCTGATTCCACACTCCCCCGATCAACTTAGCTGTCTGTGGGGCGTTGTTCCATAGGTACTAAGTCGTGGTACCTTTCGCCTTCTTTTATTTTATCTGAGGGTGGACAGTTGTGTGTTAATGCCACTTTGTTCTAACTTTAGACAATCCGATCGGCAATGTCTACTCGCCTATCGAATTCTGACTCGGCAGGACTCCAGTGCTACAACAGCAATCTAATCAACGTGCTACAATTATCACAAGCAGAACACGCTCGTAGTCTGGCAACCATTCTTCAACTGAACCAGATCGCTGGCCCAGTCCTCCTACGTCGCTATCTCCCCACACTGCTAGGCAAGGCCTCAGAGGGTATGTGCTCGCTTTCATTACTCGCTTGACGTCAGTCCTTACTACCGGCTCTAGAAACACTTGCGTCCGCCGATCGCAAGTGCTCACGGCCTTTCTATGTGGTTTGATCCCCCAATCTCGTTGATTTTTGCTCTTGCGATTAGTTTTGTCTTGTGCGATGATGCCGCCCGTGCACTCTTCGTTCTTGGTCGACCAATTTGCTTCCTTGATGGAGCAGTTCTCTGTCGAAATTGGGTGGCTTGCCACTTGCGATCGATGCGCTAAAGCGGGACAGACAATCACGACCTTAATTTGTATTCATGTAACCACAGGCACCAGGCCGAGTGAACCGGGCAATTTCACTATCTCAGGATCTCAATACCTTTCGTGGCTTCAAGCATGACTCTGGTTTTCTGCTTGCCTATTTTCAAGTAGGACAGTCACATTCGGAAACCCAGCTCAATGCCTTTATCGCTTATGTAGGCACATCGGATTCAGTTGTGGAAGGGCAAATTGGCGACGACTTCTAGTCCCCGTCTTAGGCTTTTAGAAGACCCATTTTCCCCCATATGTGGTGCGGCTTTCACAATAAGTCATGACTGGGTCATTTGTACTCACTGGCTGCACTTCGATGCCATCGAATGCAATCATTGACCCGCTAGGCTGTGCCAGCTTGCACCTCAGAATGTGTGCTAACCCGATTGGTTGTGTGGTGTTAACTGCAGGGGCCGTCTGGGACGGTAAACATGGCTCAGTTGTCTTGTAGGTGTTTCTGGTTTCTCTGAGTGAGAGTTAACCTTCATGACTTTATCACACACACACACACACACCCCAGAGGAAATCCTAGTTAGCACCAAATCACGCTGACCTGTACTGTCGTGTAAGTAGGTCGATACCTAACGGTAGGGTGGGGTTTTCTCACCTACCGGTACATTAACTGCGCTCATTCTCTGAGCACAGTTTTCAACGTCTACGTGGTGCGTGTTGATGTGCACCTCACTGCGAAAATCACTCTCGTTGTTTGTTTACTAGGTTGCAAAGTTCGATCGGAAATTTTCGATGACGGGAAAGGCATTCGACAGGACGGCCCTTCCATATCCTCCCTCCTTCCTGGGTTGTTTGAGGGATCAGCGAAAAGGAAGCCGGGACTTCCCCGAACCGCACCGCCGTGTAAGTTGACGAGTACACGTGCCCTTCCTCCATTCCATCCTAATTTTGTGTTCGCATGTATGCAGCCGTCAGCATGGCATTAGGTATTGTGTTACTCAGTTGGGCGTAAGTGGAAATGAGCTTGGCGCAACGGATTCATGTGTTCACTGTTCGACGTAGGTTCTTCAACCGATTCTAAACGCCTGGGTTTGAAGAAACCGGCTCCGAGGGGCACTGCGCTCAACTCCCGACCAACCGCCTCACAACAGTCGAAGGTTGTTGCCCCCAAGCCCACTCGTATGAGTTACGTCGCCGCCGTCGGCTGTAATCACGTGCCTGAGGAATACTTGACAATGCTGGAGACGGCGGCTCCCCAGGCTACCGCCTGTCACTCCTCCGTCGACGTTATTGATCCGCCCGGTAGTCCCACGCCCCAACCCATCGCTCCGCGCACCGTTACTCGTGTTGTGCGCGACTCCCCCAAATTCCATTTGCTTTCACAAGTCGTTCCACCGCCTCCTAGTTTGGATGACGGCCCCTCGTCCCCAAATCGACAGGCCTCAGCTCCCCCTGTCCGACACCATCAGATCCCTCTCTCCTCCAGAGGTGGGTTGCTATTGGTTAACAAAGCCATGGAGACACTTGTGACTACTTTGTTGAGAGCAGGTTTGTCAAATTCGGGCTACTTGCCCTTATAGTAGGTAGCTTCTTTGTTCACCATTTTCGGGTGGTTTGGGGAAATGAAGTTTCTCTAACACTCAAACGCGTCCATTTGACTTGAAGTCCCACTTGTGATTACATTTTAGGAGGATGCCAGGCGTGCTTGTAGGTGCTAGTAAGCGCAGTTAATCATGCCTCCAACTCTTTTTGAAGTGCCACCGCCCAATTTCAATGCCCGTCTGTTTTTAGTGGTTTGGCACAATGGCCTTCCCCTCCCTGTCGTCGACAGTCCTGAACAGGAGAACTGTCCACCATCCGATGTTCCCATGGTAGACGCCTCCAAAGCTCCCCGTCTCGATCGGAACTTGAAGTCCGCCCCGCCACTCCAATCAGCTGCTGGAGGGGACGTGCTGCGTGCTCTTCCAGTCCAGTCCACGGTGACCAAGCGAAGCATATCCGAGGTTGACGCCGACGACACCTCCAGCGCCGCCGACGACGCCCGAATGGAAACGGAGTCGGGGTCGTGTGAGGAGGGGGTGAAACGGACCAAGTTTACTCTCCGTCAGAGCATCCTGGAGCGCTTCCAGCGATGCGGTATCGATTTTAGCTCCTTTGCGCCACCCTAAGTGCCAACTGTTTTTGTATACCAGCGATTATAACCTCTGCACTGTACAGCCTTAAGTATATTCACGCCGTAACATCCTGCCTCTTCCTTTTGGTCTAAATCCCACTTTTTTCTCAGTGTAAGTCTTATTTTCTCGTCTGGCTGATTAATAATAAGGTATGGCGAGTGTTCGTACCTGCATGCAACTAAAACTAAACCTACTGTAGCCCGATACTACTGCTGCACTCTGATTTTTATTTTTCTAAGAATATCAGCCTGTATGTGTACAAGTTCGAGTTCTTTTGCTTTGGGTACACTTGGCCGTGGTTGTTAGCGATGGAATCGTTGTTTCACGCGCTGAATCTCCCCGAGCACTACCATGTTCCGGCTCGGTGATTGACGTGAAAGGAGTTGCGTTTCTCGCAAGTAAATAACATTTCGTCATGTCAGTTTCGTTATTTCTTCGCCTGTGCGTAAGTTGCTTGCAGCTGCTAATCATGGAACGCGCGTATCAGAAGTGGTTTCTCCAATCCCATTACGAACCTTCTTCTTTCCAAGATGACCAACTTCGTTCTGGTTGTCATGATGATGTTGATGATGACCAATTCAAGACCTCAATTGAATCGGATCGTGGTCATGCAACTGTGGGTAATGTCTGTTTCACCAAATGCGCACAGCCACTGAGAGTCGCTTGAAACGTCTTGGTTCCTCATGAACCAATCATGATGAACCAGCTCAGGTCGTGTCGACTTCTATATTCAACCCAGACTGGTAAATCTGTCAATGTGGTGGAAATACAGTCTTTGTTGAAATTTTAAACTCCTCCCATGGAAGTGGATGATGTCCGTGTTCCACGGAAATGATTCAAGGCTTCTTAAACACTTTGTAGCACGTGGGAGCTTATTAGATCTTGATGCACTCTTCCATTACAGTCCAGATGTGGTCAATTTTAGTCTGCAGAACTTGCTGAATGGCCAAACTTCGGCAATTGTCGATAGCATTTGGTGGCCTTTGGTAATAACTACCAAAATACTGAAGCAGCTAGAACCCTTTCAACGCAGCGGTGGGTTCCTCTTAGGTGCTTTCTTGCTTTACCGAAGGGAAATTACGTATTGGTTTGTCAAACGCTTTTTCTCGTCTTGTCTGTGCTTTCACATCGCAGTGCCCCACAAGCTGATGGTGTTTACTTCTATCAGGTCAAGTTGCTCCATTACATACGCACACACTTTTGCGAGTTATTTAGCGTTACCTCTAGAGAACCTTGTGCAGTCAGCGTAGTACTGGACCCACCTTTTGGATTCTCCAAGTGTCATTTTAAAGCTCGACTTGCATTCGCGCCGGTCGTATCGATCTAGTCAAAGTAAGTCATCGACCAACCGTGGACGTGTGGACGCCTTCCTGGCCTGGAGACTAAGCCACAACTGAGGGTTCTGTTGATGAATATGACGATTCGTTGAAGGGGTCGGCACATCAACAAAGACACGGGGAAGCATTTGGTCGTACGAACAGTAGTTCTGACCAAGAGTTGACGTAATGCAGGGTTTCCCAAACATTATTAAAACTTAGCGAACCTTTCAAACATGCTCCGGATCTGAGCCATCGTTCGCCACACACATGTGACACCATTTAGTGATTCTGATTGTATCTGGGTCGCTTAAAACGCAGGCAGTCTCTCCTAGTTACAACTCGCATAGTACAACTTGTCGTTATTTCTTAAATTCTTGGGTATTAGGAAACTTCATGCGTTAAAAAGCATGTACAATCGAAATAATGGCTTTCCAGGTACTGGTGGACAAAACTAACTGATTGTCAGCCAATAAAGAAGCTCTAGCATAAGCGTTGTGATTATGTTGGACGATGCAACGTGTTAGACGAGTTTTCCATCTTGCAGCACCTCATCAGTAAGTCGAAGATCATCCAGACGATGTGCTATCCTCTTAATCCGTGAAAAAGACTTACACTTGTGAGCAATAGAACCTGCCAACGCAGCCCAAGGATTCCATCAGAAACGCGTCGTGTTTGTCAGTTGCGTTTGAGTGACCCATCTCGTCGTCTACCAGGCGACGTTTAATCGTAAATCAGTCATCTTAGCAAGGCTAATACGAATATTGATTCATGAGGTCTTGACAATATCAGCTGGGAGGAGCTATGGTGATTTCAAAGCGAGTCGTAATCATTTGGCGCTAGTTTTGACTTGGACTGTGTAAAAATGTAATCAATTAATGTTTAGTAGGTTCTTCGCCCTCAAACTCTGTTAGATGCCTCGAACCAATAAATACCGGTACCGCATTACTAACACAACGTCCACGGGCTTTGGAAAATGCTGTGATCAGGATTGTGTGAAATTGCGGGGCGTCATCGGTGTCTGACACCCAACCACGCACCCAAATATCAGTTTCGTATGTTTATCTGGGAAGTCAGCGAGTTTCAGTGATGCTTGATTGCTCCCACTGACCCCGGCGCTTCAACCACGTCATGTCTTGATGTAGTTTCACAACAAAATTCGATGGCTCTGCGAGGTCTTCATGGTGAATTAACTGAATCTCTTGTTGACTTCAAACACCCACGCAACCTGGGGAGATCGTCCTCCACTCTCAATTTGAACTTTATCATCTTAATACATGTGATTGTGAAATGTCTTTATTTCAACGAATTTGTGTGCTTTTTGGCAGCATAATCCTGATTAAAGCCATGCTTCTTGTATTCAGATACCATTTAGCAGATAGCATCAAACAGGTTGTAGACATGGGCGACTAATCGTCATTCGCTCCTAACAGAGCCTAACGTTATAGTTCTGAACAAAACAGTTCGGGCTCACTTGTACATCGTTTAAACTGAAGGCGTTTTAACCCATTCTAGCTTCCAAATGTGGTAGCTTTCATTGGAGTCTTGAAATTTCACTTATCTCCTACAGAAATCGTTTGCGCCCTACTTGGCTGCATAACTTGACGGCGTGGATATTCAGTGCTAAAACCTGATCTAGTTAACACCAAGGCTAGGGCCAACCGATACTAATGTTTCGTAAGGAGACGCTGAAAGCAAAAATTTAGCAAGAATCCTTGGAAAAAATTTCGGCATATCGTGGTCGGTCACGTTTATTTACCAACCGCCGAATACTCAGACCCACTGTCATACCGTATTCACGGCATCCCCATTAATCATGAAGTATCCTCTGTCCAAACACCTCCCCCTCCGCTACTCATTCCATTCAGGTTTTTCCAAATGCATCCAAACCGTCTTGATCAACAACCTCCATTAGTGGGGCACAGTGAAGACACACAAACACACAGTCAACTCACAAATCTCTATCCTACCTTCACATTTCTTTCTTGGGCGAAAAAAAGCGTCTTCGCTAGAGAGCTTGTTCACATGGGATTTGCCTGAACGAATCTCAGGAACCCAACATTGTGGAAATGGATTGGTAGAGGCGAACAAAAGTTGGCAGACTGAATCGCCGAGAAACAACAGATCCTGGTCAGATCATGAAACGTCGTCCATTCAGCCATTCACATGAACTAGAATAGCAACTGGGCATCTTCCACATCAACCCAAGTTCATCTCTCACCATCAGTTGCCTCAGTTGCAAGCAACGTGAGTGGACTAGACGACGTTAAAACCATAAAGAACTACCACATCTTTTAGGTAAGGCTTTGAGTCACCTGTAAGTCAGTCTTTCAACTTCAACCAAGTGGATCTTCACTAACTGCTCACTTTCATGGACATGATTTCGTAAGAAGGCGTGCACAGAGACTCCTGATTTTTGCATTGAGATTCGACAATTTCAACAGGTGCGCACGCCCGATTTTTCCCGACCTCGGAACTACCGCCTTGGTTGGTGAAAAACTCACGTTACAGAAGACCGGTGCTGCAGCAGAAACCACACATTCAATCGTGAAAATCTGACTGCAGTCAATGCCTACGCACCTTGATTGTCATTTTAACCAACCCATAAATTATGCCAAGTCCGGGGCGTGATTTTGTCTCTAAGTGGATTTAAATCAAAAACGTCACCGCTAATACGGGAAGCCTGGTCTGTTAGTGTTGAAAATAAGCAAACTTATTCCATTGACTCGGCCTTGAGTTTAATAGCCGCAATCCAACCTATGCTTCCGAGGTTTGCAAGACCATCGAAAGCCGATTTCCAAACGTCGACACTAAGTGTGGACTTCCTTGTGCACTCCCGCTGAAATCCCATGAGACCCTGTGAGTAGTAATGAACCCGGCTAAGAAGTGTTCGATTGTTGAAAATGTAGTAACCTTTTTTTTAATTAAACCGGTAGCTGTGACGCCACTTGACATTCACTTTACGTGTTGTCTCCAAATTACAGGGAATTAAAGTCGCCGAGTATGGTCAGAATCGCATGGTAGGCTGTTCTCCCAACCAAGCGTACTTATTGATTGGCTAAGTACTTTGAACTGGTGAAATCAGCTGACCGCGAGTGAAGTTACGCTTTTCCGAAAGAGGCCGACTCGAAATGGCTTCTGAGTACTCAGTGGCCGTGTGGGACCGTCTTCCCACAATCAGCGGTTCCGCGAACCTCGTGACCACCGGCTCCTTTTCTCGTCAGGAGAAAAGCGAACTAGAACAGACGCAGCATGCAGTCCTGCTCAAACCAGTTCAAAAGCACATTCAAACGATTGAGGGCAAGAGAGCTATGCTCGTGATGGACACGTGCATAACCAAGGTTCTGCTGGTTTCGGCGTTACCGCAGATTGTGGCTAACATGAAAAACTACGAGGTCCTCCTTGGCCGAAAGGTGACGCTGTCCATTAGGGAGTACGAACGAGTCGCCCTTGAATATGAGGCAGCCGTGAAGGCGTCGGCTGAAGAGTCAAACATGAATCGCCAGGAGCTGCATCTGGTAAAGCTTCTTTTATTGTCACATCAGTTTTATTTTTATCCAAATGCGGTGTTTTTCTCATTCAAATGGTGGGTATTTCAAGCAAAATGGAGCCTTTAAGCGACCGGAATTGTTTGTGTTAATGTTGCAACCTCTTTTTCGTGAGTAAATGAATAAATTTACAACCTCAGTAAAAAATGACGAGTTCGAGTTGTTTGAAAAGCACCGCAACGCGCTCTTTGGACCAAAATTGGACAATTTAACCTTAGATTCTCAGACACGACCGCGTCGACATAGCTAAGACTTCTCCAGAACGATACATGATCACTCAAACTCGTTTTTTTTTGTTTTACGCTTGACTTCAGATTGAATTTCCGTGTTTAAGGCGGCTCCAAATAAGACGTAAAACGAACAGTTGTGTAACTCTGTCAGAATTTAAATTCTTCTCAGATTAAGTTATCGAAACGACCTCGAATGACCACACAAATTGCCAGTTTCAAAGTGAAAATCAAAAAAGAGGAAGTGTAATTGACAAGATGCCAATATCGGTCAGCGGTTTTACCCAAAAAATGATGCTATATCATTCTCGTGACGTCCCTCAGGATGATTTACTATTGGGTGACTGAACGATTTTCCCATAGGACGGTAAGATACATATAATATTTATTTATATTCATAGTATAAAATGACAACTACTAAATCGAAAACAATCTTTAAATCTTATTTTGCATACCAGTTTGACAGACGAAACGGAAAACGAGAGGTTAGCGTTTTGTCGTGTTGTTAAAGGAGTGTAGAAAAGGTATGATCATTACCACAGCAACACTGAGTATCCTAAACGTCTGTTTGGATTGCTTTCATGCTCGTACGGCTGTTAAAGTGTGGCTTAGTCAATTTAGGAGTTTTGATTGGTGCTAAGTGTTTTCACAGCCACTTGTCGCCTCACTTCTCAACAAACCTAACTCTTCTTTGATCAATTCACACCTGAGGATGATGCGATGAAAGAAGCTGGAAGCAGCTTCCATTTCAAGGGACGGTCAAAGCCTTTTTAAGTGTCTTCATGGAAGCATTGCAGAAGAATAGTGGTGTTGCAAACTTCTGCTACATGACCAATCCATAACTGAGAAGATCCGTGAGGAAACCAGTCACCCCATAGTTGAAATCCAAGCTAAATGTCGAAATTCCGTCGCTCAGAAACGCTTCATCTTTCACCATGACAACGACAGACCACATGTCGCTTAATAGACACTACGAAACAGCTTAGAGAGTTAAAAGTTGACAGTCCTCAAGCACAGCTCACCGTATCGCCATGTGCTTTGTTCTTTCAAAATGTGGGTGCCGAAATCTGCATGATGACTTCCTTACGAGAGAATTCACGCAGTTTCCAAAAGGGGTCCAGTTATAGGAAATACTGGGAGTCACATTATTGATTTCAAAAGTTTATATTTTATCATTGTGTTGTAAATAATTTGGGACTTAAGTGCAATCACCTACTGTTATTAATTTAAGCTCGACTGACATCAGACTTCGTGTCAACCGACATGTCCAGTCAATTTATTTCCAAAAACATTCTCGACTGCAACGTTTTTGCCACGTTCAAAAAACGTCGCCTGCGGTGTCTGGTCGAGAATCCACAACAGCTTCTCTGTTCATTCATCCACAAAAGGACTGTCCAGATCAAAGGCAAAACAATTCCTAAGTTAAATGACCTTTCTTCAGACACTAATTTCCTGCCAATTCTGTTTTCTCCATGAAAAAAAGGATTCTATTTTTGTTCGGATATTTTGGTGTTCACAAGGCCAGAGATTGTTCTCGTACTTTGAACCATCAACGGTGCAACCGCATTAGTGGCTGTCATATCCACTGGCAAATTGTTGATTTGTCTGAAGGAAGTTTGCTGTACGATGAAAATTTTGACCTTCACTGGTGTCTCCATGATATATTTTGTGTTTACAGCAAATCCACATCGCTTAAAATAGACAGCCAGAATCCTCGGGAATTTCATTTAATCGCACGCTGTAGTGGCATTGGAAAAATCCCCACCAATCAGCTACACGAAGACCCTCAGATGGATACCGCCAGGAATGATAGTGAAGCGTAGACATCACAGAACTTGAATGTCAACTGGAAATGGATCTCGGTTGCTAGGCAACGTGTCCAGAAGGCAACTGAGTTGGTAGCTTCAGCTACCTATGCCTTCTTAGGTAGCCTGCTGCAACAATGTCCGTCAAATTTTACTTTTTTCTTAGTAAATTTACCAAAGCTTCTCCAGTAATATCTGGAATTACTTGCTATTAGGGGATACCCAATCAACAAATCCTCAGTTGAATAATTCGAGGACGTTTCACAATCTTTTAACCAAAAGAAACCCTCTCCCCCTCAGACCATCGGCATAGCAGTTATAATTAATTAACTCAGCTCGCAATCTTTCTGTTCAGTCAAGGCTAATTTTGACAGTGGGCACACCTAACCCGGTAGTTCTATTTTCCCTCGTGTCTGTCTGATTTAGCAGGCTCCGTGCACAAAAAACGGACAAATCGACCTTGCGAACGAAAGTTTATTAATACAAGTTGGAATTTCGCAGACACGGCGTCCGAATTCCATTACCTCGCAGACTGGGCCTCATCCAGTGTTCCCTGAAAGATTGGATTTCCATGCTCTGGTAAACTTGAGGTAAAATGTCTATCCAATTCGGTGAACAAGCTTTATCAGGCCCTATTACTTCGTCAGGTCTTACTATAGATGCAACACACCCAGGATCGAAGTGTCCACTCTATTAGTTCAGGCTTTAACAGCTAAATTGAGGTTTCTAGATTGTGGAATTAAATTCTGCAATGTTCTAATCGAAACTGCGGTCATGTCGACAATTTTGGAGTCTGTATTCCAGATCCTACAGGCATGGATATTGAATGTTTTGGGTAGTCGATAAAGCAGTTGAACCTTTTACTCGGGTTAGGGACACAAATGCAATCCGCTGTTAGCGTTTTTCAACCTGCTACGTATGAAGTTTCAAAGTGTGTCCGAGTTGGTTCAGAAAGGAAAAACGCACTAGACTTGTCAACATTCATTCCCTCAACCAATCCTGTAAACTTGTCATGTGAAATTCTGTTCGAGTCCAACGCTGACTTCTCTGCTGTTTCACGTTCGTTCACTCAACCAAACAGTGGAATACGCTGGATTTTCGCAAACTTGATGGTGATTTGCCCAATGACATTTTCGCCAGAGTTCCCTACTGCGATCGCGCTCCAAGTATTCACCACATTGAACTTCCGCAGTCCTTTTAGATATCAGCTGAAAGGACATCGTAACTGCGTCAACTCAACCCTCCTAAACGGTCGCACACAAAATATCAGCTAACTGTTGCCCCAAGCCCACGCCTATCAAACCGTCTTTGGAATGCGCTAGCTGAATTGGTTATTTGTTTTAATACATGGACGACGCCACCATTGCGAACTGAGGCAAAATATCTCGGGGCAAGAAAATGTAGTGACCACATTCGATAACGGGCTTCTACCTGCCACCTCTGCGGTCTACCATCACAGATCACAAACCGCTGATAATTGCCAATCCAAGGAGGGAATCTTATTCTACCAATCATAGGTGACATCTACGACATCAGGGTGTAGGGGACAATGAGCAGACGCGTGCAAGCTAAAACGTGTTGGCGCAGGCTTGCCGCAAGCTGATTGGTGTCCGTTACTTGCCAAAACCTTCCACTCGTCTTTGTCCACAAGCCCGTTGTAAACAAACTCAAACACGTGTACTTTCTGTCTATACATGACTAAGCACCTGCACTTGTTTTTGTCAGTTTCCGTTGTGGTTTAAGACACTTGGATTGCCGACACTTCAACCCTGTTTGCAGCATCCCTATGATCTGCGTTTAGCGAGAAGTAACTAATGTAGAACTAAGGTGATCACGACGGTTTTACCCAGGGGTAAGCTTTTTTTCGCCATCCAAGACCCCTCCACGGACACAGCGGTCAAGGCGTCCCTTTTTAGTCAAATGAAATAATGAAGCGTTTTTGCCTTCAATGGTCCTAGACCGCTAAGGCACAGGCAAGATATCGGAAAAATATCTGGAATAACGTGGACCATTTCGCGATCATTCCCACATAACCACGTGAGATCTACTCGTCGTTTCAACTTTTTCGAAATCCCAAAGATCCCTGCGTAAGTGTGCGACTCGTCTAAGCGTTCTGGGACAAGAAGAGTAGACAAAAGGAAGATAAATGCGTTGTGGAACACTAAGAACTAGAGCGTCCATCGTCAAAGTCATCTAGATCGACAGCATGTCCACAAAGAGGCTAGGAGCATCAATATTTCTTGACGATGCGTTCTTCTTTGTCCAGGGTCAGCGTCCACGGACAAGCGTCTAACTCAGCCCCTACCGACTTCTGAAAACGGAATCATCCTCTCTTTCCCTCTCAACTTACCTCTAAGCTCTGTTAACTGCTCAAAATCAGGCGTGCAGTGGAGAACTTATTCATCTGCCAACAACAAGACCCAAGTAAAATGCAGACATACCATTCCTCACGATTTGAGAATGCAAATTTCCCACCCTCCAAGTGCAGAGTGATAACCTTATTAGTAAAAGCGTTTACCGTCTCAGCCAAATGGGTAGGCAAGATTAGGGCTTTGTAAACAATCTTATCGGTAGATACCTACCCTGGCAAGATCAGTTGTGGTTAGTTTGAAGGCTGAGGTGAGAGCAGATTTCAGAATTTAACCGGTTCCACTCACATTCTTTAGCCTAAAAATGTTCTAAATCGACTTGACATACCGCGATCGTACTCGACCTCTTCTAGCGCATTTTTTTTCACTTTTTTCCACAAAATCGCCACTACTGTTTTTTTCTCCTGCCACAACGAAAATGCGCCAAAACATTGCCAAAATGGCGGCTGCACGCGGGCCATTTTTGAGGTCAATTTTTCGGCCAAATTTAAGTCAACTTAACAAATTGCTTTTTCGCTTTCTAATGCACCCGACCATTTGTCAAATCGCTTTGCAAATTAAAATTAGTGCAAGTTTGATTCAGATCCGAACCCCGAATAACTCAATGAGGAAGGGTTAAAGGTCGTTTGCATCAAAAAAATGCGACCAGAAATTTTCAGGCTGCAGAAAAATGCACAGTTCCAATGGTGTTGCGGGTTGTATTTTTTTGAGCGCGGTAATGACTTTACGAAGAATACCGTGGGGATAAAATCGAGTGTAAATTTTTCAAAAGTTACTCTGTTTTCTGGGGCGGATTACGTGTCACGTGGTGCTGGCACGATAACCCGCGATTTATTTTTTTTTTCAATTTACTGAATGCGGTGATGAGCACCCTTAACCGGAGTCGGACAACTGCTTCTCAAGGTGAAGTACAAGAACACACCGCACAAAATGCGCCAATCAGGTGTGCAGACGGCGGTGTCCATTTTATCGTGCTGACCAATCACCATGTTCCGAGGTTGCCGAGTTGTTTCCAGGTCAAAGACACGACGCCAGCATAAGTTGATTTATCAAAGCATTTCAACGCCTTAACATAACAGAGGTGTGACTCAACACGTGGCCCAGATATGGAGTTTCTTACTACAAGTATTCATGCAAAATTTTAAGACCGGCTCATGTTCCTAGCTGCACACCCTTCATTTAACCACATACATAAACCGCGGTTTGTCTGTCTGCGTAAAATAACAGGGGATTCCGGCTCTAAAAATCATCACTTTTGTGTCTGGCTAGGCGGTTGACGTAAGTGAAGTAACAGTTGCAATGTCCTGCTAAATTGTGGCAGTTCTTGTACAAATGTCAGCCAAACGTAACCTTAGTTTTCATGTGTGGTAATTTTGAATTCTGCCAGCAGAATTGACCTTTTTTCCCAAAATTGATCGATTTTATTGTTAGTTTACTTTGAAAACCGCATGCATGCAAATGTGTGTGCGGAAGTCATTTTGAACTGTTTCCAAAGGACCAATCAACGGCCGCTTGGTGTGAACAGCGAATCAAATTGTTGCAAACGGCTAATCACAAATCAATTGACGTCCAACTTGAGAATTTCCTCGTTTAGTGGCTATAAGTGTGATCAATTTTTGATTCAGTAAAACAAATGTGTTTAGACAAAATTAACCCCTTTTTACTGCCAGACGTACTTCCTTATCTTTTCAATTTAATGCAGTATACAGTCGTTCGCGTTCTAGATTTCCGTTTTCACATAGTCAAGCATTTCAGGTTGTGTTTTCAAAATAAACTGTCTCCGTGATTAATTTGCACATCCGAGTTATTTGCAGGTAGATCCGTGGCCTTCAGTGCGTGCATTGTTTCACGAAATCTACCCACAGGCTCAGTGTCGTGCCTATTCAGTTCTCTTAACCGCACCTTCATTCTAAACGGTGCCCACACCACGATCTTTTGTCGTGTAAATCACAAGTGATGTTTTAAATTTATCTCTCGTCATCATTACACCTGAAGTGACGTAGCACCTACGCACACGTGCGCCTTTTGAGCAGCACATCCATCAGCTGTTTAAGCTAACCGCGATCACGATGCACTCATGACACTGTGATCGTGGTTCTATCCATTTGTAAATCTTTTTTAACGCCAAAGGAAACCACCAAGCAATTTAAGAAATTTTGCTCCATTATCACTAAATATTGTGACAGCAAACCCACACTGACCTTGGGATAATGGAAGTTTCGAAAGAGCACAGACTTTCTGAAGAAAAGACAGTCAAGGATTCTCATTTCTGTGAAAATTTTACAGCCTCAGACATGCGCTGTGTTAGTTGACTGCTGCTTGACTTACTGTAAATGAATCGAAAGTGTTTCTGCGGTTTTTTTCCCATGCTAATCAGCCAGATCACGACACATGTCGCCTTACTGAGGCAAACTGCTGGTATGCACAGACAATACGCTCCCATTTACAAGATCTCAGAAGTGGTCACAACGACTGACAACCACTTAATCGAGTTAATCATTGTGCCAAGTAAGCCCTTATTTCCCATGAACTCAGTTATTTGCAAACACAAGTAGCTTTCTGTATTGAAGCGCTGTCGGAAAGGATTGTCCTGTCGATATTTGGTTTTTCGTAGTACTATGAAGCCAAAAATCGATAGCTGGTTCATTAGATCCTCTCCCAACGAGCATCGCTGTCACCACATTCCAATTTTGGCTGTGGAAATAGTGGAATGAATAAAAAGTGAGACTTACCCTCGGCATGTTGACATGATTGTCGTCGTTAGACTTGAATCCTTGTCTGGGAAAAAGAATGACCTAGGGGTATCCAAATGCCTTCCCCGCCTTCAGTCACGAATAACTTTCTTTTGGGCGAATGTTTTAAACATGTCTGATCCCCTATACCCTTACGAGGTTAGAAAAATCAAAATTGTACAACTCCACCATCAACACATTCAAGATGGGCATTTTTTTAATGTAACAATTGTTGCCAGTAAGATCGGTGTTAATTGTCCTCAAAAGATCATATTTGTCATTATATTTGACTATTTTGAGGTTGTTATGTTTGAACGGTTCTAATCTATATAAGGCTCAGTTGATTATCAGATGCGGACCTTTTGAAAAAGTCGAAAATCCTAATTTTTACTACAGCAACCGAGGTGTCATGAGCCACATACGTGGCGATTTTGACAGAGGCCAATGGCAATTCAGTACTTGAATCAATCTACAGTTAAACTATTTTTGACGATATTTACACCGCAAACGATCCGCCTTTCACCTTGGTCAACTCACACCAGTAACTGAGCTAGTTATTGCGACCTGTCATCGAGTTAACGCTAATTCACAACTGTGCTAATGACGCTAACTGACAAACACACGAAGCGCGTTTTCAATACCACAAGTACCGTGTGTGCCGTGCCAAGTGAAAAAAAATCGATCGTCTGCAACAAAATCGATTAAATCCATCGTTGTTAAACTATCTCCTGAATTTAAAAATTCTCCTTGCGTTGAAACCGAACAGCAGATAAGAGTAGCAGACGATTGGTCAATCTTGAACCAATCAGAGAGAAGCGGTCAGGATCGGGGAACCACATTGTGGGAAACTCGTGGGGAATTATTGAAGCTTGGCTGTGAAGCTGTGTCACTTATCCCCATGCAATAGATCTGTTGGAACTTTCGTGACTGACGTCAACCTATGACCGAATTTGATTGCGTTTTTTTATAACAACGACCAGTTTTCACACAAAAACCACTTCAGCACTTTTACTGTGATACTTTCGCCTTCACGGCACTTAATTTTATGTATACCAAGTACGCTGATAGAGCCATTGGACTACCTTGACAGCCAATGAAGTGAGTGGGAATGTAATAATGGGAAGAGGATGTTAAGGGCCCCGGCATGTTATCTTGAACCACGCAGGGGCCGATTACGCTACCCTGTGTGCCCACGATAAAAGAAGACCAGAAAGGACGATGAACAACCGTTTAATAAGCATCTGAACGCAGTTGTGTTGTGTTGACTGACACGGTGTAGAATACCCGAGCCCTAATAGGGAGAAGACTGGTACAACAGAACAGGCTTTATTGACCAATCACAAGCCAGAACCACACGTCAGGTGCCGTCCATCCAAGTCCACCGCGCTGGTCACGCCACTCATAATATACTGCTTCTCATTCGTGTCTTTCTCTGGTTGGCCGCTTGTTTTCCTCGCATGTCACTGGAACGCAGAGAGACAGAGGATTGGCTGAGGCCAGCGTGGTCCAATATGTCTACGTCCTTATACGTCGCTACAACGGTTGAGTGGGCGAGTAAAAATACAGACTTCTGATTGGTCACATGGAGCTACCGGGTGGTGGTGGTGGTGGTGGTGGTGGTGGTGGTGGTGGTGGTGGTGGTGGTG
>UXSR01005790.1:8929-29753 GCA_900604375.1 Mesocestoides corti
GATCACGTTTTGTAAATAAATGCAGTTATATATATCTGCAAAATACTAGGCCAGTTATTGCAGTTATTTGCAAGCAGGTGAAAAGGTGATACGGATATTTTTTGTTGCTCCTTTATACATGTCACCGTACATTTAGACAACGAATTCGAGTGGATAAAAAAATCAAAATCGTTGTTTGCAAACACTTTTAGTAACAGAAAACAAAGTTAAAGGGGAAAAATAATCTATGTTCATGTGCACTAATTCGCAAGTGTCTTAGAAAACTTATCACTTAAATGTTGAGGTCATCGATCTTTATTTTGATTGGTAGTATGCATGTAAGTTTCAGCTCTCTTGTTCTATTTACAATTTGTGCTTACGTTAATCGCTTTTGATTAAGCCTATCCTAATTTTAACTGCTGTGGCCTCGTTATACTTTGAAGTTCTTTTCTAATATTGCGGTTATTTTGATGATGGGTATATTAAAACCTTTTGCGTCTGTTGTGGCTGCGTTTAATTCCCTGATCTTGTAGGAAAATGATTCAGCCGTTGGGTGTACCTTAATGCCATTAAATCCCAACTATTCTCTTTTATTTTTTGTGGTGCTATATGGTGTGTTTGTGAATAAACACGCGCACTATTAGTCCCCATTTCTTCCTTCCATGTTGCAGTAGTAGTATTTGATTAAGCCATGCCTCTTGTTCTTTCGCCTCTCACACAGGTATTCACAATCAGATGAAGGGCTTTCGCCGACCACGAAATCCACTTATTTTCGAAGTGTAAGCCCACTTAGAGTTTTCTGCGTTGATTTTTTCTCTTCTCGGTTGCTGTTTTGCTCCCTCCTTTGTTTACTTCTGTTTCTGTCGTTGTTGCGAGAGCTGACTGTACTTAAATACTGTGCCTAAGTACTATGGATCTCATTGTGTTCATGTCTATTTACGGGACACAATGCTTTGTTTCTCTATGCCATGTGCTTCATATCCCCAGGAAATGGTGTTGCTCCACACAATTACACTTTCGCTGTTTTCCACTTCTTTACCTTCTCGTGGTAATAACCAAAGCCACTTCCTTCTTTTTTGTCATGATACAAAACACTATGGAGGTAAATATCTAATCTATTGACTGCCTGCTTTTCCGTTCATACTTTATTAGACTGGAGTCGCAGAATTCCTATTTTCGGCACAAATCCTTTTTTAATTTTCACAAATTTGTTCCAAAGTACATGCGAAGGAAATTAACCATAAACTTAGACTATTGTTTGTAGAGGATGATTCTTAAGCGTGCAGATGCTTTCGTGTAGTGACGGATGCTTTTTGCCATCATATAAACGCGAAAGTGATTGGATCCTGATTGGATTAATTTTTTTAAAAAAAATCGATCGTGGTCACAATAATACTTTGCAATGCTATTGCGCTTTACCCTTTCGTTATTGATTGAAGATACGCCCCCTCATTTTCGTTACGCCTACAATTTTTGTGGTGAATGTTAGTGAGCTGGGTGTAGACAATAACTCGTGACTGAGCTACATCGTTCCGATCGATAAATATTTAGATGCCATTTTCTGTGGCCAATGTTAGTATGTTTGGGACTTAGCAGTGTTATACATTGCGTACTTCCGCCATGGTACAGCGAGCTTTGTAGCGGCCCTTGAGTCATTTTGTACTCGTCTTGTAGTGACAGATTGAATTCGCAGTCTCCTTCTCCCGCACATGGAGGTGGTTATCATCGCCAATTGATTCCCACTTTATTCTCTCTTGCATTTTTTTATTTTTCTCAAATAAGAACTAGACAGTTATTTGCTGGTGGGATTCCCTTAAAATGTCTATAATTCGTGTCGAAAATGCCCGGCAAATTTTTCCGAGTCCAGTATTCGATTACTCACTGTGTTACCCCTTCTGAAAAGCCGGCCAAATTAACTTCGTGTACCCAAAATTCCCCTTGTAGAGTAATTTTATGAATGAGTTTTAGAAGTTGGGTTGTGCCAGCTGGTGTATGCTTTGCATTCTCAGTTAAAACCAGTACCAAGAAAACGTTTTTACCCACAAATGATATTTTGAGCACCTTGAATAGCAGATTATGAGATTATAGGTCGTGAAAATCAGCGTGATGCATGCCTGAAGTTATTAAGCAACTTGTCAACACCACATTGACTGATTCGTAGGGCTTTTCTTAACTCAAGTCTGTGTTTGTGGTGGAAGTGTGCCAACGGAGGTCTAAAATTGCTCCAAATTTATGGCGCGGATTGTCCTGAGGCTCTTCAAGCAATTGTTTCTGCTAATAATTGTTCAGCTACGCTCCAACTGCCCTGTTCATAATTGTTTTCAAATGTGATAATTACTCACACTCGGAAGGGCTAAATTTGCGTATTGTTAGTTCGCATCAAAATAGTCGACCTATGTAACCATCTACTCTGTAGTCTTGTATCTAATCTTAAAAAAAACTATTGATTTAGACTACCTCTTGATTTATTTGTGTATAGGAGGTAGCCAACGCACTTCCATGATTAGCCTGCACCCTCTGCTTCACAGCCTGTTAAGCGGTCGTCACTACCTACTCTAAAGACTACTTATTGAACTTTTAGCATGGCAGATATTGATAAAGAGGAGTATGAAATGAACTTGCGTGCACACCCCAACGGTGGGCAGGATGTCTATCGACGGTCAAGCGAGCTTTCCTCCACTGACAACTCGAGTTCGGAGCACCAGCATGGAATGCAAATGCTCGGCCAGGCGCCTGGTATGCCCGGTTACTTCTCCAACAATAATTCTCGTCCCAAAAAAGGCCTTTGTGGATCTGCCGCGGGGTAAGTCACTGTCTGCATATTTGACTACCAACAATCCCATTCAAATTAGGACCAGTTTTTCACGGACTCTATGCCGCTTTCCATGAATAGTTTACCGAGTTTCGAACTACTACAAAGCCATCACCACTTATACTTCCGCTTTGTTATAAGGCTTTGGTTGTCTTGGTTGTCTTCCTGTTTCAATGAAGTGATCTGCGTACAACCCAGGATTGGATCCTCTTGTCATTTGCTCTGCCCAAGATCTAAATGTGCCGATAAAATTTCCGTCGTTAATAGTATCGGGATTTTGAAACTGCAAAGTCTATTCGACTCATGCCTTTGTCGATGCTGATTTGAAAATTGACATTTTTCAAAATGACGAGGTAGCTGTTTCAATTTGAATTGGCACATGTCTTATCCCCTAAGTTGGACTACAGTGTATACATCGTCAAATTTGTGTTGCTCGGTCGTCTACAGAACTCTACCCGTTGTCTACTCTCGCTCCATTTTAGTATTTCGACAATGACCACTGGATAAAATGCCTCGACTTTTTTTTTATACGGAATGTTCGTTGTATACTCACTTTTCCCCCTGGCTAGGGCGTCTGTTATCCAATCGCTTAAACTCAGTTGCCAACGCTCATATTTACGTTGCGCTATTGGTAGCAGAACCTAATTGGACACCACCCTTCGTTGCTAAGGCAACAATGTAAAGGTTTTATTAGTATCCAAACGGTCTCAGTAATGTGGTATTCCGAAATTGACTTACAACGCAGTGATTAAAAAATGTGGCAAGTTCTTCACTCTTTTTTCACGTGGCCTGTTACGTGGTAGTTGATTTTATTTCCATGGTTACCTTTCTTAGGTGGCAACATTATTTGCATTTTTTCTTAAATTTTCCCTGACATTCCATCCGTGCGTGGGCTTGTGCCCCATCAAGATAGTCATTAGTGACTCCATTGTCATTGCGTGAGGCGAAGTAGTGGGCTTTTTTCCCTATTATCTTTCACACAAACTCCGTTTTTAACATTTCTCAGTGTGCTGTGTGTTCTTGCAAACGCCTGTGTTAAATAGGTGGACTTCATCTTGTACCTCTGCTTACTTCAATAGTGACAGTCTTCTATCATTTTTCTGAGTCACGTGAATCGCTAGCCAACTTCCCACACCTATTACTTCTACGGCAAATTAGATTTTGGTATCAAACGCTGCTGATTGGAACCTCGGCAACCCTGATTCAACTTTAAACCCACTAGTATCACGGTCTGTGTCTTTGTTTTCTGCTGTAGTGCTTCCTCAACCTTATCGATTATTTGATTCACCTGTTTTCCCATCATTACTCGACCTCCATATTTACATTCAATAACGAAGTGTGTGTGTGTGTGTGTGGCAGACTTGCATATTGGGTATTTAGAGGCATCACGTGAGCTGCAGATTCGAGAGGCCTCTCTCAATGACACCCACTACCACCGTCCTCAAATGCTCTGATGTAACACCTGCATAGTCAATTGTTTGCACAGGCTGTGGATCGTTGGTCTTGGGGGAGATGTATTGCGTTTTTTTTTCACCAGTTGTAAGCTAGTTAATCTACTATGGGTCCTCGTTTTCCATTACTTTTGTTTATACGTCTACATTTTTGCCACGGTCTCCTGTGGTGCTTGTGACATCTTCATTCGGTTGAGTAGGAACTAACTTCGAAGCGAATTAGTTGCGTTTTTAAATAAAACTTCACAGTGGTATCTTACCTTCACTTTATAGAGCTTCTTTTAAGCAGTATATGCACATTTTCAATCCATATTATGGGCACCGTGGGCTTACGTATAATGGTCTTTCTTATAGACTAAAGCACTCTCATTATCCCTTATTCTGCTTAGTGAAATTTCCAAATTGTTGAATTGTTAAACAACATCAACGCCGTCGGTCAGAATTGTCCTTCACTGAAACGTCGACTGATATCGCTGAATTCGTCGAATGAAATAGCCTAAAATTATAATCGATTTGTTAACCCATTATGTCAGGTATTACTTTGTTCTGGTTTTCAACTTACTGCCGTCAAGACCTACACGCGAATTTCCCCCTGTATGGTCCTAGTGCTGTTAAGACCCGTTCGCACGACTCATTTTTGACCAAATCTCACGCAATCGTTCTCGGTGTTATCGCAATAAATTCACAGAATTCCCCTCGTGACAGCCTGTGCAAGAGGTAGCTTAGCTAAATTGCTAGCCGATTCCTTGTTAGAACCCTCCATCCCGGTGTCAGTAATTTTGCTCCGTTTCTCTTGCTGTCTGGTACTTTCAAATAAGCCTTACGTCCTAACAACCACCTCTCTTAATGATACGATTCTCGTTTGATAATTTTAGAGGTTTTTGGAATGTATGTATCCGTAGGTCATTTTTCGAAAAATATAATAATGAAATAATTGCTTCAGGTGAATTGTCTAATTTCACTGCAAACCTAGTTCTGTTAATATTTTCAGTCTTTCTTGTTAAATCCTGTTAAAATATTAACTGTGGCTGTAAATTTTGAATTGTACTTTCCAATGTTAGTTCTATTATTTCACGATTGAAGGCATTAATGCGCCAGACCATTTGACCTAGAGTATAAACAAACAAACAGGCATGTCCAGCTGATACCTGCTAGAGAATTTCTGGGTTGGTTTATTTTCTTACTAACTTTGGTTTATCAGCTTGACTTAATAGGATAAATAAAATCGGACCTTTCTTTCCTTTTCATTTGACGTTTTGAGGGTTTTTGCAATCTCTTTGAGAATTTAACGCCACGAAAATATTGTTTAAAATCTCACTCACTTGTCAGGTTTCTCTAAACATTAACGATTGCTTCTTATGAAAAAAATGTTTTGGATATTTCGACACAGATGCAGTTTTTACGAATGTAATGTTCATATATATTAATTACTTCTTATTGTGTTTTTGTTTAACATTGGCTGTTGCATTTTGTGCGCTAACTTGGTATCTCATTGTCATACCTTTTACCCTGAAAGTTTAGGTCTTGAAAATATGCCACAGTTGAACTAACGTGCTACAAATTTTTGGTATGCTCCACTTTTATTGCCCGAGTGGAGATGTTTTCCCCTTTTGCCAATTTGGACGGGTCACTCATTTGGTCGAGCAATAACGACAATTTTTTTTGCCGCGGTTTCGCAGAGGAAGCTCGGATTTAGTACATGAGTATTTGCGCAACTCAATTGTGTTTGCAGGGTTACCGTTTGGTTATCATCCGAAACGGCACCTTGTGATTGGTCAAATGGCTTAAATAGGGTTACATAAAACATTCCAATCTGATCAAATCAGGACTCCGGTTTTTGTAACGCCGTTTGGCACACCTGGCCTCCATTCTACTGCGTCTTCATGAGTCGCCTATTTCCTTGTGCCGATTTTTTTCTCTTTAGAACGCACTGTTTACATTTCGAATGAATTATTGGTTGTGTTGAGAATTCTGCATTAACCCTAAGTCTGGTACCCTAAATTTGTACCTTATCTGAAAATTCAGCGAGGATGTAATGAAGTACTTGAGAGCCTGTTTTGAAATGATAAGAGGTTGCACGTATTTATTTGGTACAAATTACTAATCCTGATATTTGCAGAAAATGCTGGCCTTTTAGTACTGTTAAAGTGGAGAACGTAAAGCTGAATATTGTTTTTAAGTGTGTGTGGAAGTGTTTAGATGCCAGAATTTTGTGCCTAATTGTTTGAATTCTCAGAAGTTAGGTTTCCGCCTTTAAATAATGTCTAATTTTTGATTGAATGTCTAAGCTTTAATTATTTCGCGTTTTTCGGGTGCAAGTTTTACGTGCGTGTAGGTCTTTATAGGTATAAATAGTTCAATTGTGTTTTGTTTAAACCGACTACGTTTTATTCCTCACTTGCTGTTGTTCAAAGCGCGCGCCATTTTGAATCACAATGAGGCCCGCTACCTCGCGGGATTCATTGCTTTCCTCGCGTCGCAACAGTGTAAAATTTGGTGTCTATGATCGTTATTGCGAACATTTAAAGTCGTAGGTGTTCTTGTGATATTGATTGTTAAATATTTGCCTTTGAAGTATGGGATGCCTTAAACGCAACGGTTTATCGGTTTTTAAATTGTTTTTGCTCTTATTTTGCCTTTTTTTTCCGTTAATTATACACTCTGTTAAGTTAATTCAATGTAATTTTTGTTTTGCGGAAAGCCTGAATTTTTATAGTATTTCCTCTTAACGTTAAACTACCTTCGGTAAATGTCTTCGTGACTCCCTTGCGCTAAAGTCCTCGGTTTCTAAAATCAAGCTCTTTTGTGAAATTTAACATTCTACGATATTAGCTCTTAATATTTTGAGCATGGCCACTCTGTACGGCCTAATCTTGGTGCTCATGATGGTTAATGCTACCGTGAATTATTATCTGCTTTTATATTGTTCTTCCATCCGCCCCTCAACGCTGCACGTTGTCTGGGTTTCTTGCTGACGTATAGAACGTTTCTTGTCAATATGCTGTCTTTCTTTTCTTCAGGGCTTGTGGTTCCTGTTTTTCCAAATGTCGACGCAAAAAGGTTTACCACTCGCGTGTTGTTTGCATCGGGCGACCAACACGGCTTCAAAAACTTCCTCCTAATGTTATTCGAAATCAGAAGTACAACGTGTTTTCTTTTATACCCTATGTAAGCTTGCTTCATTTGTCCTTGTTAAAAATCGTTGATTTCGTTTGCTGACTTTGTTTTTGCGTTTTGCTTTTCACAGGTTCTCTTTGAGCAGTTCAGTGTGTTTCTTAACCTGATTTTCTTAATAATGGCGTGCAGTCAATTTATCGACCCTTTGCGTGTTGGATACCTTTATACCTACTGGGCGCCACTTGGCTTTGTTATTGCGGTCACAATGATTCGTGAAGCTGTTGACGATATACGACGGTGGATGCGAGATCGTGAGGTTAACAATGCGCTTTACACAAAAATCATCCGTGGTGGTCGAGTTACTCTGGCTAGTGCTAAAATACAGGTGGGTTTGCTTTCTGTTGTCTGCTGTTTTTATGCGTAATTAATGCTGATTTCTGTGGCACTAGAGTGATTTTGGTTTATTCAGTGAACACACTGTGTATTTTAACGTCTAGAAAGATAACTTTGTTGTATCCAAGCCTTTGTAGCTTCTTATGAGTTGGCACCTGGGCATTTAATTGTATTTTTAAATAGATCCGTGTTATGTTATTGAGGCTTCTTTTCAAATTTCATCGGGGTTATATTGACTTTCGTGTCGTATTCTTTGTCCTCCCAAATACCCTCCTTACGTCTTGTCAACTTGTACCAAAAGCCCCCTTAATTTCACTGTCATCACTTAATGTACTAATAGGCTATATGGCGCACATGTGTGCCGCGCAAAAGCTGCCTACGTTTATGTGAGTATGCGTGTATGTGTGCCGTTGATTGTCTAGTGTGCTATGACAGTCTCACGTATTGTTCTATCGACCGAGCGTTGAGCGATTACTTTCAAGTGCAGTTTCAGCCCATTACTGACATCTCGATGCACCTTCTCATTTTCTTTAACAACCCGAAATGTCATTTTATCCTGAGGCAATAGAGAATTTGGGTCGTTTATTTTATGTGATAGACATGCACCATTACTTGAATGGCAAATTATATCCGAGACGGTAGATTAGTTCATGTGTGCGTGTTTATGCCAGGGCCTAATGTCTGTCACTCTTTGAAAACACCCTTCTGACCTGACGCTTTATTGATACTCGTCACCCCCTCCTTACACCGTGTCGTTGGGGCAATCTTTGATCACCCACTAGAATTTCACATTCAGTGTAGTACCCATTAACTGTTGACAAATTAGACAAGCTGTAGAAAACTTTTAACTCCTGTTTACTTAAACAAATTTCTAAACACCGTATCGGTTTCCTTATCGGCAATTCTTTTTTACAAATCCTTTTGCTCCTTTTAACTTGTTAGGTGGGTGATATCATTCTGCTACACAAGAACCAAAGGGTTCCGGCTGACATGGTGTTACTATGGACGTCCGAACCTGATGGTTCGTGTTTTATTCGAACCGACCAACTGGACGGTGAGACCGACTGGAAGCTGCGAACAGCCGTTCCTGTTACCCAGAACATTGTCCACGCTGCCGGAAGACCGGAAGCACTATTTGACATACAGGTGAATTCTTCAACGAGGGTTGTGATTTCACGCAGCTCTCTGTAACTGATTAGTAGCCCACCTGTTGTTCAGTGGATTGCGTTAGGCTCCCATTATTTTGCAAGATTAACACATTTTAATTCGTGGGAGCATTGACAAGCTCATGTTGTTGGTAAAAAAATTTTAGATGTTTGAGAAATCGTTGAAACAGTTTGAAACTAGTTGTGCCATTTTACGCTTTATTCCGTACATTTCGGTTTTCCGTTAAGCAAGTGCTTAAATTACTGTCTTTTGGAAAAACCCTCTTAAGGCCCAAATCTATGCGGAAGCACCCAACCAACGCATACACAGCTTCGAAGGCACTTTCGCTCGAACTGATGTGTTGGCCGATGCCCAGAACCAGGAAAACGAGGCCTCACTCAGTGTGGATCAGACTCTCTGGTCGAATACGGTGCTTGCTACGGGCACGGCTGCGGGCATTGTCATCTACTGTGGTCCGGAGACTCGCGCCGTCATGAATTCGAGCAAGGCGCACACGAAGATGGGCCACATTGACAAGGAGATCAACAACATAGCCAAACTGCTCTTCGTGTTTGTTGTTCTCCTCTCTCTGGTAATGGTGGCGTTGAAGGGCTTCGGGGGTGCCTGGTACATCTACTACTGGCGATTCTTTCTGCTCTTCTCCTACATCATACCCTTGGCGTAAGTTTTTGGTCTTCGTACCCTGCGATAAAGTCACTCGTTTCCTGACCCACTGCTTTTCCTCCCACTTACATTAAGTCAGCGGGGATCAGCGTATGTGCAGATTCACAACCGGTGCCTTGTTTACCCGATGTCTGTTTATATTAAATCGTACATTGAATGTCTGTTTTTTTTTTAATTAGTTCGCGTATTTGTACCAGATCCACTACTTGGCATTATCCTTTTTATGGATTGTCCACTCTCCTGTGTTTCCAATCTAGGTTTATCGTAGTCGCTCGTTCTGAGATCACCTCGTCATTTACCTTGTAGGCTCCGCGTGAATATGGACATGGCGAAGATAGTCTACGCCCTCATGATAACACGCGACAAGGATTTGCCTGGCTGCGTCGTGCGTAGCACCACGATCCCCGAGGAACTCGGCCGTATCACGTACCTCCTCTCGGACAAAACCGGCACCCTAACTCAAAACGAAATGGTCTTCAAGAAACTCCACCTGGGCAGTGTTGCCTTCGCGCAGGATTCCATGGACGATCTGATCGAGACTCTGAGTCGCTACTACGAAAACACCACAAAAGAGGGGGACTTTATGGGCACAGGAAAGCAGCTACGGAAGACGGGTGATGAGAGGCTGGTTGAGGCGGTTCTCGCCATCGCAATATGCCACAATGTGACCCCCATGAACGATGAGAGGGAGGGCAGCGCCGAGAAGCCGATCGCGGGCGATTTCAACACCTTCGCACAGCCCGTTGGGTATCAGGCAAGCTCGCCTGATGAGGTGGCTCTGGTGTCGTGGACTGCTTCAGTGGGGGTGACACTTATTCATCGAGACCAACAACTGATGGTTTTGCGACTGCCTAATGGTGAGGATGTTTTTTACGCCTTTTTTGGGATGTCTAGGTTGAAAGAATGTAGTAGCTGTAATTGGCAAATCTGTACGCAGCGTTACCCAAAAGTGTTGCCTTAGAATATGGTTTGGCGTTATTGAGAGCATTTAGCCAATCACAATGTAACCCTAGTTTAAGTACCCCTATAACAAACGGCGCACCTTTTGTTTGCACATTTTGGCCACTGTGTTGTAACAGGGGAACTGTATCGTAAAGTTGACTCACACTGGGGTGCCTTGTTATTTTCCAGGAGCCACGGTAGCATACGACATCCTGCAGATGTTCCCCTTCTCGTCGGAGGCCAAGCGCATGGGCATCGTGGTGCGCGACCGTGAAACCCAGCAGATCCACTTCTACGTGAAAGGCGCTGACACGGTGATGGCCAATTTGGTGCAGTACACGCCCTGGATGGAGGACGAGGCGGGGAATTTGGCTCGTGAGGGCCTCCGCACGCTGGTTGTGTCACATCGCATGCTCACTGAGGACCAATACGCCGACTTCGCCTCAAGGTTTGTTCCTTCTCAGTCTGAGCTACTTTTATTCCTCGCATAATTTACTACCACCCTGTTTTTCCACATTGAATCCCAGGTCGTGGCAGTGCAGTTATTGGTCAATTATTTTTGAAATTTCCCTCACCAACAACAATTTTTTCCCCTTAAAATAAGCGTCGCAATTCAAGCTCTGTAGTATTCCTATTTATCCATTGGTTATACTCTTCCTACAGTCATTGTAGTGGCCTGGTTGAAAACTGTCATGCCAACTTGCCATGTTTGATGACTTAGGCGAAAGCTGCACTGCCTCCTTTCTGCCCATCCTGTTTCTGTTGCCTATTATTCCTGACCACATTCGGTCTAATCTGAGTTTCGCCGCGTACTTTGTGTTGTGTACCAGCGCTGGTAGATCGCGTGCCAGAAACAGGACATATTTTCACTCAACAGTTGCTGACGTCAGCTTAAGATAACCTTCATCTTCTGCTCTTTTCTGTAAATCCTGATTTGCAGAAATGTATCTTCTGCAGGTACCACCAGGCCTCCATGAGCGTGTCCGACCGCGCAGCCAAAGTTCAAGCAGCTGTGGCAACTCTGGAGTGCGATCTGCAGCTCCTTTGTCTCACTGGTGTGGAAGACAAACTCCAGGAAGGGGTAGGCTTGTGCCACAAAGTCTCGTAAACTTTTAACACGCCAGTGTATGATGTGTGCGTAGTTCGTGTTGCTTAGGTAACTAAAGTTTAGTTATGTTTACGTGCTGCGTTCTCGTCCCTACATGTGTGTGTGTGCGTGTGTGTTTACAAATTGTTGGACCCCCTGTCTGGCTGTCAAAGCCACTGGTTTACATCTTGTCTGAGTTTTTTTAGAAAGAAGCCAATACGACTGTCCACTTTTACTTGAATTGTCAGCGATGGGTGTGTGCGCGACCCTCACGAACGAGCTTCAGTAAATCGCTCGCCCTTGAAACATTTCTCCCTCATCCACTCCTACTGGGGTAAAATATAGCCTAAGCGAAGTATTCCAGCGTTGAAGTCAATTGACATGTCCGAGTTGATTTCAGCGCAAATTGTTTCTGACTAGTCGACTGTAAAATTCACCAGGGCTGCTAAACTTGAGGCCTGCTACCAGCGTATGCACAGCGAAGTTAGCTGTGGCCTGTGTTGGTGTGTCGGTATGAAAACATGACAAGCTGTAACAAAGTTCATGGCTTTAACGTACATTCGAGGTTTCGTTTAGGTCATCGCTGCTGCAATCACTCCTGTTCTTCCGTTCGTCCAAGTGTGATCCGCCAATAAGAGAAGGGAAATTGGATGAACCACAACAACCACAGTTTCTCACGGGCGTTAATTAAGTAGTATAGGACATTACTTCCACACCAATTAGATAAACTATTTTAATTGGGAGCTGTGTCAGAGTATGTTAGGTATTCGCCAGCCACGCCGGGAGCTGATAACCGTTTTCCTCCTTCTGCTTCACGATTTTTCATTACACATAACTTTTTGGGTTGGCGTTCATATGTCCCAGGAGCTTGTAGGTCCGCATTCAAGTCGTCAATTCTTTCTTTCCACTGGTCTTTTGACCTTCCGTAGGTGCGGCCGACTCTGGAGACGCTTCGAAACGCCGGCATCAAGGTGTGGATGTTGACGGGGGATAAGCTGGAGACGGCCGAGTGCATCGCCAAGTCCTCGCGTCTCGTGCCACACGGCCAGGCTCTTCATGTGTTTCAGCCCGTCACGGGTCGGTCCGAGGCCCACTTGGAGTTGAATGCGTTCCGTCGACGCAGCGACATGCCCCTCGTCATTACGGGCTCATCTCTGGAGGTGCATTTTCACCGCTAAATACCCTCTTTTTCCGACGCCTCAGTTAAATTGCCACAGTGTCCGGCTCTACAGTTAATTTATTTTGAGTGTACCGTCTTTGTCGTCGAAAATGCAACATGGGGCGATTTATTGCTGCTAATTCTGTAGTTTTTTGCAAAATGACTGATAAATTGGTTGATACGAGCGTAGACATAGGCACCCCAATTAGTTGAACCATGCTCACCTCGGCTTTGCTATGCTGATGTCTTAGACATTGTGCACAACCGCTTTTAGGTTTGCCTCCGTTACTACGAATGCGAGTTCCTCGACCTCATTCGCCAGTGCCCTGCTGTCGTTGTCTGCCGCACCTCGCCCACACAAAAGGCCGGCATTGCGAAGCTCCTCAAGACCTACACCAAGGCCGTTGTGGCCGCTATCGGCGACGGTGGCAACGACGTTTCCATGATCCAGGCTGCCCACGTCGGCATCGGCATTGTTGGCAAGGAGGGGCGACAGGCCAGTCTCGCGTCCGATTTCAGCATAACCCAGTTCTCTCACGTGGCACGCCTCCTGCTTGTGCACGGCAGAAACACCTACAAGAACACGGCGTCGCTTTCACAATTCATTATTCACCGAGGTACGTGTACACCAACTTTGAAACTCAATGTGCTCTCGTCTCTTGTGACCACTTTTTTTCGTTACTATCGCCTGTTGGTAGGCCAGACAATTAAACTCAGCTGCACTACCTCCGCAACTCAGTTCCTTCGATTTCGTTTTCCGAATGTGACTTATTTTGAGCTTATAGAATTTTCTATCATGTGCACTTGAAGTGAGTAGGATGTAAGTCCCGTTGGCCCCTAAAGGGTATATTTTTGGGCGACCGCTCTTCCGCCGTCATAACGTCGTCCGCCAATGACGGTACACTTTAGCCTACAACACAAAACTTCTTTTTCCGCATTTGTTCTAGGCTTCATCATCAGTGTAATGCAGGCCGTATTCTCCGCCATCTTCTACTTTGTCTCAGTGGCTCTTTTTCCGGGTTTCCTCATGGTGGGATACGCAACGATCTTCACAATGTTTCCCGTTTTCTCATTGGTTCTGGACAAGGACGTGGACGACTCAATTGCGATGACCTATCCAGAGCTCTATAAAGACCTCGCGAAGGGACGAGAGCTCACCTTCAAAACCTTCTTTATTTGGGTAGTCATTAGCATATACCAAGGTAACTCGAATGATCGGTTTTCTGGTCACTTTCAACTGCCACATTTTCTGCTGCTTATCAAGATCCCCACTTTTATCGGTTTTGTTTAAGCTCAAAGTTGATAATAACTGTTACGAAGAGCTTTGGCTTAGATATTCTAATAACCCCATAATGTAGACTTGACTTGGAATGATAATTTCGGTAGTAACAAATACACCTTTCACATTCTGCTTAAACATCCTTGGGAGTTGTTACGGCAACCAGTATTCCTGTTCTATATTTAGCCATCTCGAATGGTATCATGTATTGAGTAAATTATTGGTCAATGCACATCAGTGATCCCCTTAAGGTCTGTGCTTTCCGTTGTCCGGTTTTGCCTTACTTATTGTCCTAATGTTGCACATTGTTATTCTGGTGAGGTTTGTCTCCAATCAGACGAGGTTAGTCGAAACCTTTGTTCTCCTGCAGACTTGGTTTCTCATTATAGGCGGGGTGATCATGTACGGAGCACTCGTCCTCTTCGACACCGACTTCATCCACGTGGTCTCCATCACCTTCACCTCGGTCCTCCTCACCGAGCTCCTCATGGTGGCTCTGACGATTCGCACTTGGCACTTCTTGATGGTCATCGCTGAATTAGCCAGTCTCGTGATTTACGTGGTCGCTCTGGTTGTCTTCAAGTCATTTTTCGGTAAGTCCTATGGACTCCGTGTGGGCGTTTAGCTACCATCTGCTTCATTAAACCCATTCAGTCTGTACTCTAGGTACACTTAGTAGATGTTGTTGGGCGGAAAGTTCATGTGCTGTTTACTCGCGATTTCTACATTTGACCATTTAATGACATTCCTCTTTTTTTCTCGTAGATCAAGCTTTTCTGCTAACGCTGAACTTCGTGTGGAAGGTGTTTGCCATCACCGCTGTGAGCTGTATCCCACTGGTGATTCTCAAGTGTATCCGGATGAAACTTCGCCCTCCCATCTACTCTAAATTGCGCTAACCCACCCACCCACTCACCCACCCCCTCCCTCTCCGAACTGAGAAATATCGCATCCCTTAAGGGCTTTCACCCCCCCACCCATATCTTTGCTTGTCCCTAGTATTGTTTTTGCACCGTTGCCCCCAGATACAAACCACCATCTCACCCATGTTATGCTAGCTTCGTTATTGTACCTTCTAGTCTGTCATGTTTTTACTCACGTTCAATTTTGACCGTGCCTCGGATGTCGGTTAAATCCTTTTCCACCTACCTTTTACGGCCTATTATTGGTTGCCTCTTAGGCCAATCGTCTCAATCGATTGTGTGGTTCCTTCAAAGCAGCTCGATACGCCAATCACCAAATCGATAGGACGCTATTTTTGATGCAATTAGGCAGAATTAGTTGTAGTGAAAGCCGGTTCGTCACATATGTACCATGGAGTCATTGTAGACGGCGGATTTATTGTCAATAATCCTTTCTCGTACAAGGGAACAATTTCGTTGCGATGCACACCGAAGTGAATTTCTTTCAATTCTTAAAAAGCTCAAAGATCAAGTGGGATGCACTTGCAGTGGTTGTGAATCACCGGTGTGTGTGTGTGTGTGATACACTTGCCGAGAGCTGTGTGTTGATGATCCGGCTCCAAAGTGGCGCTGGGTTAGTCGCCAAGTTTAGTAGGTTGATCAGAGCGTTGGTAATCCAGGTGTGGATTGAATCTCTTGAAGCTTTTTTAACAAGTCGCGTCTTGTTGGGCAATCAACGCTCTAGGCCCCAAGCATTTTCTTTGTCCTGTACACTGACAAAGAGGTGAGACGTGTCTGACCTGCTGTATCCGACACTTTATGTTAAATTTGACCCCAAATGCGGCATCTGTCAAAAGGGCGAATCCATAAAACGGAGGGAATTCAAATTAGTTGTTTCGGTTCTATCAAATGAACTACAAATTGCCGATTGAGCTTATGTGTGCGTGTTTAGTCGGACGGTTAGGTGGCTTGTTTGTGTAAAAAATCACTGATTGATTCCTTCAAATTTGGACCAGTTGGTGGAGCCCCCACCAGAAAGTGTTAGTTGTGCCACTGCAATAAACGCTTAAAGGTAAACTGCTCGTAGCATCACAACGGAGGTTGCGCCAATGAACTGTGTGTGGGTTTTTGGTATTGTAATTTGCCATGGCAAAATGTGCCAGCGTTCGTGTTCTTCATAGTTTGATTAATGGAGCCAATCACGTCACATTCATTGCCCCATACCCACTGTATTGCTCAACGTTCCCGGCACCACTGACTTACTGGCTAAGCGGGTTTGCTAAATGTAACCTAACGGTCTGCACACGTCCACTTTTAAGAATTTAATCCAGGTTGCACTTACAACTGCTTTTTTGACCGTGATATGTCTAGTTTGACGAGGTAACGAAGGTTTCAGTGGACAGCTACTGTTTGCAAATATGACTGATCGAAATGACAAAGAGCTAGTCAGAGACTTGAAATTTAGGCGAGCATCTCTTTCAAAACTAAATAGATACACATTTGAGCTAATGCCATCGGATGTAAGTACCGTCAAAATCCGTTCTGACTGCTCACGTAAGACAATGACAGCCTAATCGATGAAGCACATTTGCGTTTCAAAAGGACGCGATCATCGATTATTTTTTGATTGTCCTGATTTGGTTCAATTCACAGCACAAGCTCTCTACGTATGAATTATCGAAATAACCGATCCTATCATCGGGATCGCTTATCTCCCAGCAGTATACGTCCCAACTTGCCCGTCATCACATCTAGTTTTGTGGCTGCTTAAGTTGATACAATTCTACTTACTCCTTGACAGTAGTCAATATTGCCAATCTTTAGTTATTATCGTGGCAATGCACAAAATTTGGTAAAGGCTTGTCAGGACGTTCTACCGTATCTCACAACACTTCCTGTAGCTCCACCACAAGAACATTACAACCAGAATAATCGAACTTTGGAACTCGGAGCATTAAATCTTGTGCAATAAAATATCGACTCTACGAGGTGTACATTAGTGGAAAAATTGGAGCAAAAATCAAGGCGCCAAGCAGTAAAAATACCATTTGAAAAATGGTATCTGCTGTCAGTGGAACTGGCATTTAAATGAACCGAAGCAGAGGAATAATATGTCAGTGTCCATCATGAAGGACTGGCTTGACCGGTTCTAGAACGCCTACAGTGCTTCGACATTTTGGATCGAATTAATCATTCTCCACTCAAGGCCCGTGGTCTTGAATCTGGATGCCCGAGAAAAGTGTTGAGTTCCGTCCAGTTCTCCAAGAACATGTCAGTATTCACGATCTCAGGTGAACACTGGTCTGGGTAAAGACATTGGCTATCTGAAGACGCGGTTTACATTAAAATGTCAAAAATTTACACCACAATAAATGGAAGTTAGTCGTGGTTCTGTGTTATATTGCGGCGAAGTCTTTGTAGAAAGTCTGACAACTCTGGAGGGTCCTTGTAAACATTGCATTCCCGCCTAACTAATGACTGAGTTTCTCTTCCTTGGTGCAAACCCGCTATTGTATGCAATTAAGATTTTAACGTCCAAGTTGACTTTAAGGGGACTTGTAGTGGCTTGTGGTCTAGCACTACCTTTCAACCCTTCAGTTAACAGCCCGTAACAACCCGAGAATGGAGAGAAGAGAGGCGACAGAGAACGTGACCGTTTATTAGCGTCACGCCAGCCAAGTGTGTCTTAGTGAGTGGATGAGTGAACGGGTGACAGGCGTCTGATAACAGTAACCAATGAAAGGGGGATGAGTCATTGTCACCGTCAGGTCAGTAAGCAGGGTTCACTCAGGCGCGATCACTGTTAATCCGCCACAGGTTGTCCTGACAACGGTGGCTTTAAATACACCCTCTTTGGTTGATCCAATCTGCGAATCAGAGAGCATTGCGCTGTAAACAAAATTACTTACTGCTTGGTGAAAGCTGTAGTCTGTTTTGCTAAAAGTAAAAGATTTTAAACTGTTAAACGCGGAGAATTTCAAATTTCAACCTAAATTCCCCAATTCCCACTGCAGAAGTGAACGACATTAAGCCCAAAAGCATTCTACGGTTTTCAATTGATCTCAATAAACTAACAGTTAAATGACACGATTGTATTCCTCGTGGGAGGTGGGGCACAATTTACTGCCACCAACAAAGCCACGAGATTTAGTGGTGGTTGCAGAAACGTGAAAACCAATGTGCCAGTGCAGGTACCGTAAAAGACAGCTGTCATCGTATTTCTTAGTTTCTGAAATTTCTCTGGTTTGATGGTCTCAGTACGAATTACTGGAATCGACCGTACTTCTTCAAAGTATGCCAACTGTTAAAGTACACAAGGTGGACTTTTGCCGACCGAATTTGACTTAAGACCAGTCTTAATATGAACTATAGGAGGTGAGAAAACATTGCAAATTAAATTCCTTTATCCAAGTTTTTTACGGGTTAAAAACGTGACTGTTCTGTGCACCTACTTGACAGCAGTAGCATTTAGATAGTGTTTTTATTTCAAAATTCTTGCTTTTGGCAAATACTGGAAAAATCCCCGATTGACCCTGCAATCTGTAGAAGCCCCAGTTTGTCCAATCGGAAAAATCCGAAATTAATGCTTAAATGAAATCTGTCTCGTTTTCGTCTACACGCACGCCTCATGAGCATCAGAAATAATAAACGGTAATAGAAATTAATAGTTGTTTGCATGCACCACCGAATTCAAACACTTTGCACACAATTAACCATTTGGAACGACTAACTGTTAAACTGATGCAATGTACTTTGTGCTGCCAGTTTGAGCACATTTGTTAAACGTTGTTTTCGAGATTAAGTTAATCTTGACCCAATGAAAGTACAGAACAAAGTGCATGTTTGTGTGTTCCTTTTGCTTCCCTTTTCACTTAATCAAAAAGAAAATTTCCTTCGTGCAAAGAGGAGGTTACGGGTGCACTTTAACTTACTTGACCTAGATTTTTCACAATTATTTTTGCCGGAAACACCTCTGATGCCCGAGAAACATTAAACCAATCTTTAAGATGTGTTACAGGGGTTTAAGGCGACATGGTTTTAGTCAAAGACGTTCTTGAATCTAGCTATGCGGCGTTTTTGGGAGACAAACCACAAGAGAGGCTTCGTTACAATAGTACTTGCAAATGGGACATTAAACACAGAGATTGTCGAATTCAGGATATGTGGATATGAATGACCTCAAAGTCCAAGTTTATCTTCGGCCCCAAATATCCCTTTTGCATGTAGATTACACTTCAAATTCTAGCCAACAGAAACATGACCCAATCTTTTATTTTACTTCTACACTTTTCGATTTCTTAGAATACGCTCATATCAGTGTGCATTTTGCTGGTGAAATGGTGATCTGGTGTCAATGACTCACAGGTATTTTTCGTTGGTTGGCGTCATCAGTCGTTGGACTAGTACTCGCACACTTCCTCACACAAAGACCCCAAGTCGTTACGGATTGTTAATTAGCAGGGTTGGTAGGTGGTCCAGGTAAACATTGCATGTTCAATCTGCGTGAACTCTGCAAACTTGCAGCCCATATTTTAGCTCCGAAGGCTTTACGAAGGGACCTGAGCACGCGCATGTGCAGGCGATCAAGCACACTACCAGTGAGTCAGCTACCCGTGTAGAATTCAATAAGGTACTTGAATAGGTGGAGGCCTCGTTTTGACTTCAATTATTCACTGACCGTTGAAACCGTTATGAGGAAGACCACACTTTTGCGAGTAACTACAACAATGGGAATTTTCTCTGATCTCTAAGTGACGTGAATTGTGAAGTCAGTCCATGTACTTTCAAACTTCCCTCTACACACTTTATGTTTCCTTTAAAAAAGCAATCGGTGGCGACTAACGAGCGTTCACAGTTAGCAAACGTGGGTGAACACGATTGTATCGATTCGCTTGAATGCACTTCACGTAATTGCGTTCGTTCAGAGATCGATATTAATTGATCCTAGGTAAACTGATGACTTGTTACCTGTATAACCACGCTATAAATTACATCTGCATCTCTTCTGTCTCTTGGTTGGGCCATGTCAACGTAGATCGTCAGCAGAAAGAGGTAATAATTTGTCAAAGGAGATATGCAGGGGAACACGGGTTTAAGGCATTTTAATCTGCAAACTCAAGGCCATTTGGTAGCATTTTGGATGGTGACAAAATGACACAACCTAAAAATCTCTCATACACCACAGACAAAAAATCGAAAATATCGATTCACAGGAAACACTAAATTAGTACCAAATCTCATTTTACTTTCATCGTTTGTAAACAGCAAGGAAACTACTCCGATGGTCGATCATGGTTGATACATTGGTTCAAAAGTGCAAAGCATTTTTAAAAATGGCTTTTGTGCGCATTATTTGTTAAAATCTGCACAACCACACAAAGATACATAAATTCCTTGCAACACTACCATTTTACAGCAAAAAATTCTTTCATTCTCTGCGTCTGGCATTGTACAAATGATTACTTGGTAAGGTCATTTGAGTTTTTGAGACATTTGGCATGAAAAGTGATGTGTTTTAGGACAGCGTAATCTTCAGAGGATGTCCATAAAAAAGAATTTAGGGTTAACAAATTATACATTTTTATGACTCATAATAATAATAATAATAATGACGACAATAATAAAGTTAATGGTCTTAGCGAGGAGTTCGACATACACTAAACTAAACCAGGGAATAAAATTGAAGAATTGCCCGTCAGACGGAATATTGTGGCAGCCTCGGTCTTATTCCCTACCGCAGATGCAGCTCACCTCAGTGTCTTCTCCCAATTCCCCACTTTCTCGTGCTACTGGCGAAAGTCTAGAGCCAGTCATTCGGCGTCATCACTCGTCCCGCGATGTCTTCGCCTCAGAAGTCCCTTCAGACGACCTCC